>JAFBJS010000158.1:212348-260064 GCA_016785265.1 Paraplagusia blochii
CTGTGTATTCCATTTACTTTCTCACCTCTGTACTGGTTGCGATAAAATACTTTTGGACCAAGTTAAATGTCTGGAGTCCATGTCCAGTATGTCAAAGTCACATCAAAATGAAGTCATTGAGCTCTATATTGGGAACCTGTCTCTTATACACATCTGCAATAAAGAGACCGCTTTAGCTGGAATCAGAGTTGAGGATAACCCCTGAAAAAGGGACAAGCCAAAAGGAGAAGAAGAAAGCTCTTACTTACTTACTTTTACACTAAGCAGGTCTAGGTGTCGTTGCTCTATTATGTGTTTTCCTGTTTTGACCATGAAAATAAATATTTACACCATGCACTGGAGGTTAGAAATCTGCAATAAAAACAATAGCCCATTAATAGAAAAATAAGTAGCTCCACATACAGCTAAGGTGTGCACTGAAGGTGTGTACTTCCTGTCGGATACTGTAAAGCACTGCCTCCAGCTACTCCCGTGTATGTTCAGGGCGTGGAAGGATTCCAGTGTTACTTGTCTGACACCTGACTCCAAATACACACTTCCAGAGGCCTGAAGAGCGGAGCAACTTGTTTCTAGGTGCTGCTGTTCACTAGGTGTTGAATGACAATAGAGCAGGATGTTGAAAATGTCCTACAGGCACTTAGTAATATTATTTCTTAATTCCTGCCTTGTCTCTGAGAATCTGCAGGACAAACAGAGTTTTAAATAAGAACCTGAGACAGAGAGCAAATTTAAAGTTGGAGCTGACATAGTTGAGACATATGACTGAGGTTACAA
Source organism: Paraplagusia blochii (assembly GCA_016785265.1). Taxonomy (NCBI): domain Eukaryota; kingdom Metazoa; phylum Chordata; class Actinopteri; order Pleuronectiformes; family Cynoglossidae; genus Paraplagusia; species Paraplagusia blochii. The sequence continues at coordinate 213,123 of JAFBJS010000158.1, forward strand.
GTTAGGTTTCATGGCAACATGGGCGATTACACACTGAGAGAGTATACACTTGACAACATGCAGAACAAAAAGAAAAATATGGTGCACCCAGTATTTTTGTAGCTTCATAATACTAGTGATTCACATTCATCTATTCCCCTACGTGACTTGTCTCCAAGAACAAACCAGAACACTGAAAAAATAAGCAAGGGTAAATTGAGGAAGATGAGATTGCCATGCATAACATCTGGTGAGGTTTGAGGGTTGTGAAACATGCGAAGCAAATAATAGTCAGACAGCACGTCACTGTTCCTCTTCCTCTGTAACTGTACCCAACAGTCTTTTAACGGATCGATAATTCATATTGTGCTGGTGTGGGTGAGAAATACGACCTTGTCTCTCACAGAACAGAGACGGACTGAAGCACATACAAACACATAATCCTATTACATCACTCAGACAGGTAAATAAGCCAAATAAGCCGAGCCACACATTAACGTTGTATGCCTGAAAACAATTTGTTCCAGCCAAGTGCAGCCAAGTGTGTAGTTTACGTTTCTATGACCACAGGAATTAATACTTACTCTGCCATTGAATCTATAGTGTTGGAGAAAAAGTGGGACTTTAAACATTAAAAAGAAGGGTTTATGACAATAATTATTTTTCTTTTTCCAGCCAGAATGTTTGCAAAAATGAATTCCAGACAAAACAGAACTTTTATTTTTGTTTTAAAAAAATTACTGACAAATGACACAATTGTAAATGGAAATTGTGTTAATAAAATTAATATAAACTTAGAGGTAGCTTGTTTCAAAGAAAATAAAATCTTAAGTGCAACAACTGAAACAAATGCACACTCTTGTACTCAGGGCACTGGCCTACTTTCACCTCAGTACTTACACAAATAAATTTTTAAAAGTATGTTTTTCAACAACACACGACAGGAGAATTTGTTGCAGTTTAAACTAAAACAGCAATACAGTAAAGGAGAAATTCATACTAACCATTATGGAAAATCCTCTCAAGAATGAGTAGACTATGGATCAGTTCAGGAAATTAATGTTTGATTATATATACAAAAGGTCTGAATACACATATATATATATATATATATATATATATATGAAAAGTATGAATATATACATATTCAGACCAGTTCACATAAACATCCAATGACAGCTCAGCATTGCAACTTGTAAATGAAATTCTAAAAACCCCTCATCCTCCTTCAACAGCTAATGGATGAGTATATTTCATAGCCATTGTTGTGTGAACGTGTCAGCTGATTGTAAGTGTGAACGCATTAGATATGGGGGGATCCAGACCCCAAGGGAGGGGAGTCTTGTTAGTAAATAAACCCAGTGACACCAGCAGCAGTTATGTAAGGACTTGATAGTGAATATCATGGGAATTAACATAACTCTGAGTGAAGTGAATCATTCCTATCATTCTTATCCATTAGCAGTTTCTATACAATGGACTTGGGGCAGTGTGCATTGGTTCAGGACGGCTGTAAATACTGCAGTGAACATTCTGTGCAGACAGACTGTGGTGAACTGGTTCGGGTCTTGATGCACTTTTTTTTTTTTGAGAAAAGCAGGCAGAGATCCAAGTCGTTACTGTAAATCTAGGTCAGCTGCTGTAGCTGCTAAATATTCAGTAACCTCCACATTACTCTGTGTGGCACTGCACACGTTAAGGTTTAATGCACAAAGCTGCCTGTTTCTTATCTGCGACATAAAATGTAATGTTTACAATATTAGCACGAGCATGTGCTGACCGGCTGTAAAACAGGTTGGCCACAGTGGTATAAATACAGCGGTTACTGGCCTGCATTTGTAAATCATCCCAATGGTCCCAAAGACCACTTATAGCACTTTTACAACAGAACCGTGGAAGTAGATGGTGGGTTCTAACCACCACCAGTCTTCTCATGATTTAATGACCCCATTTTTTCTATCTTCTCTCGTCCAGGTTTTATAAATTAGCATAAAACCCAAACTTTGTTTACTTGTGCAAAGCAGGAAATCCGGCAGAAAATCATAAAAACAAAATAAACTGTGGACAATTTCTAGGTCTAGACAAGATGGATTGTCTGAAAATATTACAGAATTCAGCACTTTTAGGGACTATATTTTTTAGAATGGTATTGATCCCTTGGGAGTTTCCTTAAGGGAATTATGACTCCGGGGAGTTGTGTGGACCCAAGTCCTTCTCCTTAACCCACCAACTGCCCCAAGGTCTCTGTAGTGTTTACATTTGATTTGTCAGGACAAAGGACTGTCAGAAACATCATCATAAAACACAAAAAAGTCAGCAGGAACTTTCATTATTGCACCTATCTAGGAAAAAGGAGTGGTTGAAAAAATAAAAATAACTTTCATCTGAGTTCATCTGTGTCTTGAGGCTTGAATTCAAACTACCTACAACCATAGAAGCAGTTTCTTTACAGCTATAAAACTTAAGCGTCTTCTTACAAACATGGGTTACAGTTACAGCTATAGATTGGGCATTGATGCTGCTTTTATGCTTTGTACTAAAGATATCCAATGACTTTAAAATTTTAAATTACTAATTCTTATTTGTTTGTTTCTTGTATTGTCCAATAGCTGACAAATGCTTTACTGCAGAAATATTCTAAGCGTCTAAGCCATAAATGAACTCTTAAGTTACAGAATTACAACTGACTGAGTCATTTGTATTAAGATCATTATCACTGTCTGTACTGTACAGTCAGTCAAAGTCTTAGCTCAGAGACACTATGGCTCATTAACACAAAGAAACCAATGTGTAATTAAGCTTAGCATGAACAATGCATCACGCTGTTTACGTGTGTCCCAGTTTCAACTAATCATATGATTATCACATACTTTGTGAAACACAAATCTACACAATGCTCACAATCATATTTTTAAGGCACAGACTTACTTTACAGCTGCTTAGAAGGTTACTTTCTGTTTGTTGTTGCAGATGTCTAACCATAGTTATCTAGTTCAAACATGCAAGGAGGACAACTGTGCTTTCAAACAAAGGTGAACTGAAAAAATCTATAGGTGACCGGTCAATGGTTATCTAAACAGGCCCGGTGTCTATGAGGGCTAGCTGTGATCCTATTGTTTAGCTGGAAAAGGCAAAGCAATCGAGGGCAATCTGTATCAGATAAGAGCCCATAAACGCCTCCTTTGCTCTCCATATTAAAATCTTTTCATGAATAAAGAAAATATGCACAAAGTAGTCAAAAGACTACCAGAAAATCAACATTAATATTTTGAGCTAGACATAGCCAGACTTAAAAGAGGGGGTAACTCATATCTTTCTTTTTATTTCCTTGAAAACAAGTAAATCAATTCAGAATTAAATTTTAGAGCACTTTTGAATGCAACTAGAAAAAATAAATTCTCTTTCCAGCATTATGTACTGCCTAAATAAACATTTGTGACACTACATTTGTACAATGTATCACATTTTAAAATGAAATTCTCTTTTTTGCAGTCAATACCATGGTTAGATAAATAAAGGAAGACTTTACAACAGGACATCCACCACCAGTAAAGAACTGGTTGATAACACACACGTCCAGAGTTAATATTTAACTGTTAATTTTAAGAAAATCAATCTGCCAGTGTAGAAAGCCCGCTCTTGTGTTAATAGCTGCATTTATGACAAGCTACTAGTTCGCGATAAGTGCAGCCCTGTCAAAGTTTTTCATCCAAGGTACTGTAGTTACAGCTACAATTACTCATGGGGTCAGAGCAATAATGGGGCAAAAAATTGTTTTCTCTATCTCTATCAGACACACACACAATCATGCACGCACACACAAACACACACACACGGATCCTGCCAGCTACCATCTGTTCAATGCAGACCTACATAGTAGAGTGGTTAAACCAGACATTAGCGTGCACACAGTCACATCCACAGGGGACAGATTAAGCAGTTCCACAGTGTCTGTAGACTGAAATCTGTGTTTTCTCTTCTCTGTGGTTTTCATTGCTGTAAACAGGGGGATAGCAACAGAGTCAGTGAAACACAAAAACAAAATTAAGAACAAAGCAAACATGAGCTGTTTAAACAACAAAGCCAGCCTGATGAGACCAGAATGGACTGCTGCAGACAATTTGGTCCAACTTTTACTTGTTTCGGCTCTAGCCTAAAGTTGCAACTCAGTCCAACTCTGAGGGTCTAATTATAAGTTTATTGAAAACTTTGATGGTCTGTCATCATCTTTGGACGCAAACGGGAATATTACTTACACTGTCCGCAGTCGGCCCTTGGATTTTTTGTCATTAGTTAACAAACGTATCAACATGTCACTGTCATTGAGCCCTAGGTGACTCTGCCTATTTAGTTTTTGTCTAAGACACAGGGTTGTTGAGTAAGTGTTGATGAAAATCACAAGTGGAGGATATAAACAACAGAAAACAGACATGTCATTCCATTTTGCAATGAAAGGTGACCCTTCTTTACCCACTTGCCCACAGCTGTCTAATGTTTTAGGTTTATTCAAACTAAACTATGACATAAGTATTTGAATGTCTTCATACACAAACCATCTCTTCTGTGTCTGTAATGTACGCACTGCACTCATGCATGACAGCACAGTACACAGAGGCTCCTCGTGGACTACTGCAGACATGCTGACACAGAAACAATAAACTGGCCTCAACACTGCCTCCCTTCCACCTCCAAGACATGTCTGGATTCCATTTCCTTCTCCTCTCTCCTCTGCCAGCTCCCTCATGTTTTCATCTATTCCTCATGGAAATTTGCCTCAGACTTGATTTTAATGAGAAGTTACCACAAACCATGTTGGTTCAGGAGTGAGTGGGGGAGAACATGTAGCCACGGAAAAGGGGAACAGAGAGAGAGAGAGACACAGCGAGGGGAGCAGAAGGAATGACTGACAGTTTTGGTTTTCAGCCGTTGGTCATTCTTGTAGTTTTCTCAGTTCATGTTAGGGTCAGTCACGAATCTTGGTACATCATTCATTATGAACAGCATCCAGGACTTACAGTGTGTAATCTTCACTCATTTAGTCACCAAGAAGTTAGGATAGCTACAATTAAAAGCACGTTTTCTAAAATGTAAAATTATGTTAAAAGGATCTAATCACACTAAGTTCTTTAGGTTTCAGATTTACAAAATATTATGCATGCTCTCTTGTAATCTAAAGATTAAATGGACACGGTATTGACAGCAACAGTGATGTGAATAACTAACTGAAAAGCATTTTCAAACTCATGCTTTCGGCAGAGTTGTAGTACGGGTTCAAGAACATTGATATGATTTATATTTAAATAACAGGTGGGATAGACACTGCAGTGGTGCCTTGACCCAGAGTCAATGTCTCTGTCTGGGTAGATCAAATCCTGGTTAGGGTTGTTGGTGCCTTCCAGTGGTGTCACTACCTGCAGGAAGGTTCAAGAGGGTCTAGTATGGTGCAATGCGATTTGGGTGGTGGTTGTGGAGGCTGCTGCCCCTGTGACCCACTAACGGATAAACAGACGATAGATGGAGGTATTAAGAACAGATGAAAGCACATTAATAATACAGATGTGTCCCATTCCTGCAGCTCTTCACCAGACAATAATAAACCAGCAGAGGTGGGGGATATTTCAACAATGATGATATACTCTGTGCACGTACTGCATATGTAATGTGTGGGAGCTGCACTGCTCTTCGTGTTTGTTGGCCTGTTAAATCTAATCACAGATTGGTTTAAATTTAGCTGCAGCTTAATTACACAGCACATGAGACTCAAACCTCACCACACCATTCTGGAGTCCAAAAATATAAGAGTGAACTTGCTGTTACAAGGCCTGTTTACTGTCGGCACTGTGAAGCCAAAACCACCGAGCGAAACATCCACTTTTTAACAAGAGACAAAGCCCTAGAGTCCCAGTCCAAAAAAACAGGAAACCTTGCTTTTTTGTAAACACATTTTACTTTGAATTAACACTATTATTTAGAAACAGTTCATCTAATTGGGAGAAACTGAGTCAAAAACATTTTATGTTGACATTCAATTAATTTGAAATGAAGGCCCAACGGTGTCTTTTTGCAAAAGCAAGAAACCTACAAGCTGATGTCAAAGAAACTAAGTTGAAAATGCATTGGGAAACGATGACTCAACCCAAAGCTATCTAACACAAACATAAACAATGGCTGTGCGTGTGTCGGTGTGTGCATGTATGTGTGTGTGTGTCTGTGTGTCTGAGGGCTTTGACAGGGATCAAGCTGAGAAGAATAACACACATTTTGCATTGTCAGGTAAAAACCTTGACTCTGTTTGGAGTAAACTTTCGCCATTTTCTGCCAAACTAAAAGGAATTTTCACTCAGGCTCTGTTCCAACAATCTGTCAACAAAAAAACAGCCAGTGAGCTACAGTAATTTACTATAGTTTATAATAATAAGTGAATTTTATCTTAAATATGATAACAGGAAGGTAAAAATGTTATTCCTGCAGGTCCGAAACTACAGATACTGTCATTGAGCTGTTCATAATAAAGGTAAATGTGACGCTTGATCTCCCCTATGTTGAAATGTGCGTGAAACACACTTTTTTAATCACGCATTTATCTGGTTGACTCCAACATGTACATGTTTAGTTAATGTGTGTCTAGGGTATGCAGAAGGATAGGTAATGTTTATTTTCTCAGAGTACACAAATGAATAAAAGTATTTGCAGGATTAGACAGAACAACTTTACTCAAGTATATGAAGTTGCTTGAGCTGCATATAGTGATTAACTGTTTCGTGTGTGCCAAGAATTTTAGCGTGACTCATATATTTGTCAATGTCAGCCTGTGTGAGGACACTGGTGCAGATGAATGTTTGCAGCAGTGGGGAAAGAGTGGGGCACTTGACAATCAAAATGTTAGTACCGTACATATTTCTAGCTTTGGGCTAAAGAAAAGGCCCTGAGGCTGCAGGACGTTGTGCAATTAAAATAATAGTCAGTGGTGGGTCGCCAGTGAGAGCCTTGTTAGCAGTGTTGCTAGATAAGCTCAGGTATTACAGTATCTGTATTCTTAGGCAGAAAATTTCATTTTAAGTCTTATAATTGCAGTGCAAATGTGGAATAACCACGATTAATCACAATTAACTAAGATCTAAATTTTTAAATAGTTTAAAAAAATCTTTTTACTATAATATATAATATTAACAGTAGAAGTAACATTTTTGTTGAAAACATATGTAACCATTAGTGGTGTGTGGGGGTCATAAATGCAATATAGTGGCGTAAAGTCTCCACCTCCCAGTCGTGTTCAAAAATACACTTTTAAGTGTTCATGTGAGAAAGCACAAGACAAACACAGGATTGTTGAGCATGTTAATTGAAACCATACAGTTTATAGCCCCTATCCTCAATCTCTCTCTCTCTCTTTTTCCCCTCTTCGTCTTCTGTCTGCTTCTCTTTTTCTAGTGCACGATCCCACTGTGCATGCTCTCTGTATCAGTGTCCCCTGTGGAAAAAGCCCTGCTGCTGGTCCATGCCTCGCTCTGTGAAACTGAACCCTGAACCAGGTAATGCTCAGAGGTAATTCAATTACAGGAGCTGTTATGTCATGTTGTCTGCCACTCCCCTGCTTCTTTATTCCTCGGTTAAACACGCACATATTTCTGCTGGTCAGGTCTGTATTTCACAAACATTCCCCCTCCCCTCCACACCGTCTCTCTCTCTCTCTCTTTCACTCAGAGATGGTTTGAGGTCAACTAGCTCACGTGTCTTCATCTCCCTCTACAGCATGTGGGTTAGAAATTCCACCATCCCACCGTTTCAAATTGCATGTTTCCTGGCTTGAAGTGAGAGTGCGCGCACACACAGACACACACAGACACACACACACACACACACACACACACAGACACACACAGACACACCGCTGCAATATAGAGCAAATGCACACACAGACACACACAGAAAAGACATTATATAAGCAAAAAAAAACTCAAGAAATGCTTCAGACCCAAAGCTTTAAACACAAACTTTTCTGCTCCCAAGTAAATTTCTTGCCAAGTCATTATTTATGATAAGCAAATCCAAACTGACAACTTCAGGGAAGGTGTTTTTGTGCCAGAGTAAACATAGTTGACAAGCTTCTGGTAACAAACAACTCCTGGTTATGCATCACATCTTTCTACAACTGCAGAAAAAAGTATAAAGAAAGATTTAATAGTCTACCAGTTTTTGACTATTTTTTTTCCAAAGCATAATCTGTGGGATAGTGAAATAGTTTCTGTTTACTGCTTTAAATTCTTCATACTATTGGTAGTTTGACCGAGGCAAACACCAAATCCAAAAATCAAAGCACTGACCTAGAATGGGAAGATGATCTGCAGTGGGTTGAAGGTCCACAGCAGCTAAAGGAAACAGTGTGTTGGACAAATAACCACAAACCACTACCTGTACATTCAGCTGGTTTGTTCTGGAATTCAACAGAACAATGACTATCATAATCTTTCTTGAACGTCATCACAAAGGTTCTGTCACGGTAAGTGAAGACAGAAAACTATTTTTGGCTATTGCTGCATTACAATGGGTTTGCCAAAGAGTTTCCTTAATGTTACTGTAAAGAACAATTTTTAAAAATATTTTACTTTGGAGAGTTATTGTGCTGTTGGACTGTTTCATTCAAAAACAACAACTTAAATAAGCCACAAAGTTTAATTCTTATGCAAATCAACTGCCGTCATATCATGCACTGGAAGCTTTGTCCCTGAATGAAAGTCATGAAAGCATTACTCTAGAATGGTAAACAACTGGAACTTTTCAAAGTAAACACACACAACTAAACAAACAGTGTGGGGCTTCCCCCTGCAGGAGCCAGGGTTTCGCTGAGCTCAAAATCATATGGTCATATCAACAGAATTAGCTCATTTGTTCACTTCACCCTCGATGTTGGAGACAAAGCATGCGTGTATGTGTCCTCTACCCGGTTACTTTAAGGTTTTACATACAAATTAGAAATGTTAGTCATTGTGTTAAGGCATTATGTTAAACATGTGTTTTGAAAAATGAGTTTGAAAAATTAACATATAATGTTTTTGTAGGACTGAAAGTTATATTTTCATATGACATGTCTTCCTTGTTGGCAGTCAATGAAGTTAGAAATACCTCATACATCATCTCCATTTGAAACTGACAAAAATAAACACACCAGAAAGAAGAAGCTTTCAAACTGTTGAAAGCTTAGAACAGCAATTATGAGGAGCAAACATTGTATTTTGACAGGTACATTGTGTCTCTCAGTTGAGGTACCAGTCATCATTTTGCGTTTGATACAAATTATGTTTGAGTTTAGAAAAAGCTACTATTAATTTGACTAATAAAATGGGGACAATAATTTAAAACAACTTAAGAGCTTGGTCACAAAGCTCACAATGCTCCCTTTTGTGAAAACCTCAAGACGTTGACCATTTAACCCATTGTTTATTAATAAGGTGGTCCAGTGGCTTTAGCACACCCTTAGAAACCACTCCTCTCACTAACGCAGTCATGTTCAACTCTACTGCAAACTAGGGTCATTCTGGTCGTCTGTTGAGGATGTTTCAGTCATCAGCAACACTGATTATGTAACCTATCCACAGGACTCCTCATCTGTTTTTTAAGGGCTAAACACGTTTGCTTCTTTGCAGATTTAACCCCTTCACAAATGAGTAAAATCGTGTGTTTGTCAATCACTACTTGTCAGTGAGTTCCTGTATCATGAGGCAGCAGCAGCAGGACACACTCAGTGTAATGAGAAACACTGTTAATCTGCAGACACACAAATCTTACATTAAAGAACACAGTAAGAGCTTCCCTGATATTCTGCCAACACGTCTTCTACTGCGCTCTGTAAAAGTGGTAACACTAAGGCCCATTGTTTCACAATCACAAAGCAGTCTATTTCTTTGCGCTCCTGCATATTGGTAAGCTAGATCGGCTCTGTACAATATAACAATATCATATGTGTGTTTTAGTTGTAGTTATTCTAGTAGCAGCAGTAGTACCAATTATATAAAGGCTAATAAAGTCTTTAAAATCTTATATTTTCCATCATAAATGTATGATTTATGATTTTCATTCTGTCCGATCTTGACAAACAATATTTGCAAAATTACTAATTTCCCAAAGACAAAAAAGGGGCAGAGACTTTCAAAATTGTCTCTCCCTATCATGCTAAAGCTCTTTCAGAGACGTGAAATACTACATGAAGGCGAGACACTGTGCTTCCCTACTCTCAATGCCCAGCTAACTGCACAGGTTGCACTGTTAGTTTTCATTATTACATACCAACTTAAGACCTTCAAGTTTATTAAGAATTATGGTCCTTGGAAGGTTTTAATGTTCTGTACTGCTAGACTAAAATACCGGGTACATTGAAACACTATGTGGGTTTTTCAGCAGAGGTTAAAAAAGATAAATGGTTATCCCTGCAAAATGTTTAGCATCAACGTAGAAGCACTCCAACTTTGGCTGATGAATGACTGCACCTAGACTTAATAGGATTAATCCTGGAAAACAGAAAACAACTCTTAATGTTGTGTTCAACTCATTTAGACACTTTAAGGATAAGGTGAGTTAGAAACTTCTGGCAAAAAAACCCCATGAGTCAAACAAACCATAGATCTGCAGTGCAGTGTGAGTGTTGAGAGCTGAAAGAAACAAGTTGGCACAGGAGCTGACATTAAGCTACTGTTGAGTGCAGTTTGCTGGTTCATAGTAGTGAAAGGTCTCGGCCGTGAGTTCATGCAACTACATTCAACCCTGAAGGGAAACCATCAGTCACAAAGGCAACATCTGAACTGCTTCAAGTATGTTCAAGTGAGTTCTTGATAGCGACAGAAAAACAGAACTTTATAGAGACAAACCCGACAGAAATGGGTCATTTTCTATTACTCCTAAAATCATGCTTAGAAACAGAACTTCTAACCACCTTAGTTTCACCGGTGGAGTCTTGATTGTTGCTTATAAATCAGCTACATACTGCTTGTACTGTTACAACTACTGGTCCCACTACCGGTGGGTTGTATTCAACAGGTAGCAGTACCTCAGTTAGTTGCAGCAGATGTACTCCTATCTTTTAGCATCTTACAGAGGTCTCAGTAACTCTGCAAGTTGTATGTCTCCTGGAGGTAGCCAAGACCTCCAGGAAACAAACTAGTTCTGGGGCAACCAACCAGGCATGTATGAAGGTTTCTTTTAACCAGGTTTCTGTTATTAACCATTATTCCCTGATAAGTTGCATCGAAAGGAACATTGGGCCTAAAAATGTTTCCAAATAACTGTAAAATAACTGAAACATTGGCTCTAGGGTAATTTTCCCTGCCATAGTTTTTTTTATGTGTCAGTTTCTTGAGATTTTAGGATCTGGCCCTCCAACGTTAATGACATGAATTTCAGAAAGGGGTTGTTGATGTTGTATCCAAGAAATAGCCAAGAAAAATCTACTCAGTAATGATTCTCAAACGGGCATTAGCATCAGGAACCATGAAGTATTTTCACCAGCACTTTACCCCACAAAACGACTCTTTTGTGTTAAGGAGACTGAGTAACACCTTTAAACAGTGTTACTGTAGGCAAATACATTACACCCAGAGCCTGAACAATGTACCACTGCATGTTTGTCTATCAGGGTGTCCGTGCACATGCTTGCGTGCTTGTTTTTGGCAGCTTTACAGACATCTGCTGCGAAGGTCAAGTTTCAGGCTGTATGGAACCAATCAATGGAGCCAGCACTAGAACACCCCTCCCTGCCTTCATCTGCTGCACTGGGACACACTTGCACACAGAATGGAAGCATTGACGAAGCCAAAGCCAAGTATGATCATGCACAAATTCTGCCAAAAAGTTATCACACTTACAGCCTGTCCAAGTACACAAACACATCAAAGTTTAAACTTCAAAAAACCTTAACTGCTTAACTGATTCCATCATTTATATAACAGATAGTCATACAGAAAGGTTAGAAGCTGTTGGGCAAGCAAGCAGGGAAAATTGGCACGTGTTTCGAAGGAACCTTGCTCCACATTCTCCAGGACTTATCTCATATTACATGTGGTGGAGCAGACCTTTGTCAGGGCTGGACTAAAGTCTCACCATTGGTTAGCATGTGCACCACATAATACCGCACTGCAAATATATATATATTTTTTTTTTTCAGGTGTATTTGTCCTCAGTCATTTAGTCCTGCTGCAAATGGTTTCACACAGAGACACAAACAACAAGATATGGCAACATCACTCCACTCTTGGGTGGAAGGGGGAAAAAAAGAAGAACCACAATTTTCAAGCTTTTCAACACAAACTTGAAAGTACTTTTTCTTCCAACCCAGACGCTCAGCTGTGCTCTAGGCTGACTATTGTAGAGAAAAAAAGAAGACATGCAACTGCTGTAACAATCTGGTGTTGTAATGTCAACAGACACTTTGGACTGTCTTCCAGAGGACACACCACAAACCATACGGGCACACTGTATGTACACACCACATTAGTTCTACTTCTTCAGTGTCATACCAAGTAAGGTACAACGTTTCTGTTAAGATCCGATCCGAGTTACAAAGCTGAAAATATGCTTAACTTGAAGTTGATTCTGCCAGAAATATATAGTTGAACGTTTCTATGTTACACAACACAGGCCTGTTTGTCCTTTAAATGTTGACCGTTGTTTTTCCAAGGAATTGGACAAAAACATAAGATGATCCAAGAGGCTTCTTCAGTTCGGGACACGACTCTTCAATTTTTTTTCCTAATGAACATCCAGTAGAACTGTGGACAGATCAGACTCTATAGTTTTTTACTAATAGACGAGCGTCATGATTTTCTTGGTACTATGGCCAAAAAGCTAGTTGACTACTGCTCAGAACTACCACTGCTGGAGCTCACAGTTAAGGACTTTGTCGAGATGAAGTTGGTCAAGAGCAAAAATATGAGACTTTACTCCCAAGTTAAAACAGATGTTTAAATGTAATGAATAGTGACAGCTCTGTATGATACAAGTCATAACCTGATTGTCGGCTGTAAATGTTAGCAAGACCGACAAAGCACCAAATGGCCAGTATTATAAAATAAAACAACACTTGTTGCCACCGTTGTCTTCAATGCAGAGGATTAGAGTTTAGCATGACAAGCGCACATCTTCACTGGATTAAATCTATTAAATCAAAGTTCCCTAGTGACATTTTCCTGCCTCAGCTGTTTATACTTCAGGAGAATGCCCCCTCCTCCCCTCTCATTTTTACCACATGTAAATAAAGGCCTCCCTCCTTTGCCTCTCTCCATTCACAAGCCTCATTACCCCACAGGACTCCTATACTACAGCCACTCCTCACTTCATGTGCGAGTATTGTGACTGTTGAGAGCACAGCGACACACCCAGCACACTTGTGTTTCACACTGTGTTGGACTGAACCCTTATGTCTGACTTTTTCTTTCTCAGTTTCAGGAGAAGCCGGGTTGACTGGTTGTGTGGCAGTCTTGTCTGCCAGTGATGAGTGGAACTGCACTGATGGTTACTGATAGCAGCAAAGGAGCACCATCATTTAGGACATACTGTGGCTACGACACCAATTAAAATCGACCATTGAATGTCTCCCTTTTGATTTAACATTGCATTGGTTTAAACTGGACATCTTCATGCTATTCTATGCTAAACGAGATATCAATAGACACATTTTGTTTGACATATTACAATATTTGCCTATTGTTACTACACTGTTTAAGCAAGCAATAGTAAAAATAGTAACCTGAGCTTCCCTATGTTTATTATTGTTATTGGTAATGGGTAACATTTATATTACGGTTAACATCTGCAATCTTCACACAGTGTCGATTTAAGGCTCTTTTAACAGTATTTGTTTTGCCACAGACCTCACTTAATGAGTTATAAAATGAATAGAAAATACAGTCAAGACATTGACAAGGTAAGGGAGAAAGTAAGGAAAGCAAACTCCTTGTCATTGTGATTCACACCACAGCCAACGAAATGTCATCTCTGTATTTAACCTATCACCACAGTGAACAGTGGGCAGCTTTGAACACCTGGGGATCAGTGAGTGGGAATGGTGCCATGTTCAGTGACCTCAGTAACCTGGAAGTTGGTGCATTCGAACTTGGAACCCTTCGGACTACAGCCCAGTTTCTTAACCACTAGGCCACCACTATCCTGTGGGTGAACTATAACTATTACTATCAAGAGACTGTGGCCACATATTGTCAAAGATGGCTATTTAAATAATACTAGTTTCACACTACTGCTTGATCCCTTAGCTTAGGAGGGGTTAAACATTTTTGAAAAACATTTTGCTCATAAAGGGAGAACATCTAAATTTCCCACAGCCTGAGAAAATATTGAAAAGAAACAGTGACTGGTTCTACAATTGACAGTGTAGACAGAAAGAAGGAGAGACTGCTGACGAGTTCTTTCCTCTCTCAGGTAACAAGAGTTAACTTGTTTTAATTGCAGTTCACATTCCAGCTCAGACACGTCAAATACCAAGTCTGCTCACACCACACCACAGCAAGGCTGAAGCAATAGAAGTAAATAAACCCAATATTATCCAGACGCCTAACCACAACGTGCATGCTGCAGCCTGAAATCTATTATAATTATTCAATTTTTTATTACTTAACATAAAGGTTGATTAATCATGTTAATATTATTTCATTACTCAGTAGGACACACTGCTGAAATGTCTTAGTCATCTTCTGATCCTGGTGACCACTGGATATGTTTAACACAACATTTTTTTTGGCTTGCTTTCTTTACCTTAGCAAGCGTTGCACTACCATCAAACACAGGAATAAAATCCACAACCTTGATGTTTAAAATAGAAGGGGAAAATCCAAGTTAACAATGGTACTCATGTGTTAATCCCATTTTCTTGACTTTTATATGAGCCGTGCTCAGGCTAACTCTAATTCAGGGGTCCTGCCTTGCAACTTCCACCAGAAACACACACAGGGCCTGTCCATAGATAGCTGGAACAAACCTGTTGGAGACAACTTGGGGAATCCTCGTGTATGTTTTTTTTCTACATAGAGTGTGATGGTTATTTTTTAATGTCATAATTCCCAAAACAGAAAAAGGAGGCTGATAAAGTCCCAGTAATCAATTTATCTGAGAGGAAAGAGGAAGTGAGAAGCAGTCTGTTCCATCTGGAAAAGGTTAGCGATGAACAAAAGGATAAGTGGAGGAGACCAAGGAAAACAGAGAATTTAAGCTCACATGGAAAGTGTCCTCCAACCATGTAGGGGGATAATTTCACTCTACAGTTTTTGGGAAGTTTTTTTTCCACACAAGTGCAAACTAATGATAACAAGTAAAAAACATTTTTATATACATTGCCACCCCCACATTCTATACATTGTATGGGGTCACAGTTTAAACCAGTGTTAGATTAAAATGAAGTCATTTTCGCGAGCAAATTTTTTTTGTTAATGTGACCGGTTATGACCAGTTAAGAATGATCAGAGTTTTCCAAAATGCATTTGCTATTAGGTTTTCAATAAAACATGCCTCTGGTGTAGCATGATAACTGTGAGTGGCCAAATGGTTGGATCAGTTTTTTTTGTATCGTCTTCAGCTGCAGTAAGCAGTCTTTACACAGCAAACAGTGGAAGTGTTTCCCTCACTGTCCTCTATCATTTCCACCTTCCATAACTACACACTAGTCTGCTGCTCCCATGACAAAACCAGGACTCACAGAGAAATGTATTCCCAACAACATAAAGGTGTAGCATCACTTGGTTCTAGACTTGTAATTGAAATAAATCACCATTCCAAGTTGTAATTATTGTCTCTTTTAAGCCATATGTGTGTTTTTCTGTAGATTCACAAAAAAAAAATCAGGTGCTAAGATCTGTTGCTGCCTGCCCTGTTGGGGCAGATGGGTGGGGACAATGGGTTGAACAGACTTGGGAAATACCTGGTTTGTTGGCAGTGTGACTTGGTTGCTTCAAGTTTTTCTCCTTGAGTATGTGAACCTCCACCAACCTTCCTGGGGCCAAAATGTCACAGTATCATCTAGCATTACAGTGCTCCACCAACTAGACTCCCTTCAAATTGAAGTTTAAACAGAATTGACATGATATAATATTTTCTAACAGTAACACTGTAGCATATTGGCTCCACATTAGTGCAGGGTTGAAAAAAAGAATTGTGCCTAAGTGAGGATGAGCCATCACACCCAATAATTGTCTGGACAGGTCTAAACACCAGTGGTTCCTGAAGAATGAGTTACCCTGCTGCTTTTGATAACTCGACAGTGTAGTTATCACCTTATCAAACATCACAAAGAAGTTGTTTTTTTACATTCATGCACTTCAGACACAATGTCTGGACATGTACTCCCTCCAAATTATGAATAGAAATTAGGTCCAAAACGAGTCTCTTATGAACTGTAAGATGAAGAGTTGCATTTACAAAACTTGAAGCAAGATTTGTGTAGAACTTCACCACAGTGGTTGGTTTTCAAAGCTGTAGCATCAAAGGATAAAGTATTGTTCAAATGCCTTAATTCACAATTAATAAATTTTGCAATCTTAGGAAGTACAGAGTGAGGAAGTAACGGTGTTTGAAAATGCAAGACAACCACTGCACTATAGGTTAAATATTTTCAAAGCTCTACTTCTGCCAAATAAGTTTTGTATTGCCAGCTATGTCACGCAATACTCTACTCCACTTGTTTGTTCTGTGTGTGTATGGCTCAGCTGTGCTTTATTTCTCTGTGCTGCTGTATTGTGCCATAATCCGGAGCTGAAGGAGTTAAAAACTGTGCAGTGGGTGAACTCAAAGGAACTGGCGTTCACGTGGCTAAGCCGCTGTTGCTATGGGAGAGAGGCCAGACAGAGGAGAAAGAGACCCCTCTCTCTCTCTCTCTCTCTCTCTCTCACTCTCTCTCTCACTCTCTCTCTCTTTCTCTCCCTCTTGTTCTTTCCCCTCATCTTCTTCTCCCCTGTTCGCTCTCAACCAGAGAGCCCAGTTGGCTGGAAAACCAAATGACTAATTAGAGTACACAGTGCTCTTTTTCCCTCGCTTTCTATTTTTCAAATAGCTCTTACTCCCTCGCTCTCTCTCTTCCCTGCTGCACACCATAGTCGGTTCTGGGATTCATCTCCTCCTCTACATTTGTCTTCCACTCTCCCTCTTTTTTTTCCCTCCGTTACTCACACCTTGGTCTCAATTTTTCACCCATCATCCCCTCTCCCCATCAAAAAGCGAGCCAGTTCGTCATGCACCAACAGCACAAGGCCGGGCTGAACACGCCAGTGTGATTTAAAAAACATAACAGCAGACACACAATCTCTGCCAGCTTTTTTTCCCCAATTCAAAGTCTATTAGAAACATTCTTTGTGTTCTGTTACATACTGCAGCAGTTACCAGTGCTGAAAATAACAACTACTCAGTTCTCTTTGCAGTCACGTGTGGCATAAAGCTGCAGCAGATCCATATATCCGAGGTGCCAATGGCAGCAGACATTTAGAGACACTGTTTGAGGAGCTGGTACAATGACATGGAAAAGGGAATTCTGGACTGACAATATATCAATTTAAATGAATAAAAAGATAAAACAATAAGAGATGAGACAGGAAATAAGATAACAAGTCAGAATGAAGTTGGGCAAAGGTGAATAATATCACTGGTGCCAAACTGTTAATAAAAAAACAAACAAAAAAAAACAAAGTCAACCAGGAAAAGAGCAAAAAACAGCACTCTACAAAGGACAAACTGGTTCACAACTGCTCTGACATTCTGAATGTTTGTCCAGTAGCCCCAACAAACTGCTGCCCTGAGGACACTGGCACTTTGTGTAATGTTTATCATTAATTATGTGTTTAAATATTAGTTTGGATTGGAGTATATTCAACTTGGATGTTACCGCATAGAGTGGCACTGAGACAAGAAGCATCAAAATGCCATTGTGTATCTTTGTATATTCATGAGCAGCAATTATGTGAGGCAAATAACGCCTTAATTGCTGTGGCAACATGCACTACCCATGAATGACATTAATAGAAGTTAAAAAAAATCTTTCAGTTGGGATAAATTTCATGTATTATGTGACACAAATGAATGGTAGATTTTAAGTAAGATCAAAAGTGCAGGCTGTAGATCACCACTAAGAAGGATATGATGGAGAACATGGAGACTGTATGAACCCAAATCAGCAGGTAGTTACCTGTAAGTAAGGTGCTAAAGTTCAACTTTTTTTTCTTTGGACAGAAAGCTTTAGTTGCACATATCGGGCAACTTACATCATCTGAAAAGACAACGCTTAGCAAGGAATATCTATTTGGAATGTTTCAGTTGTTGAAGACAAATTAAAAGGAAAAATCCACAATAACTCAACAAGAAGTGACACCGGGAACTAGATTGGTGGACAAACAGGCCAAGAGTTTGAAAAAACTATTTGCAGGAAACCTAAGAACTGTATTCATTACAATGGGGTAAAAAATGTGTTTTGGACCTGATAGTTCATTCAAGTCACAAAGGGTTACATTTCAACATTCGTCAAGGTATCACATTCACGAAGCTGCCAATCAGAACCAGAGACCATAAAAACCTGTGTCTATTGCAATGTCACTTGACCCCATTGCAGACAAAAGCCAGATGTTGGAGGGTTAGTGCTTTTAGAAATAGTTTGAGCTGCACACACCTAGAGAAACTGCCATTACCACTGCCATATAAATCTCACTATCCCAACATTTGCATTGATTGTGTTTGCGGCCCTGCTGCTCAGTCTGCAGCTATGGTTTTGCTGTGAAAATGTTACAGGGTCAACTGGTGTCAGTGCCAGACAGAGACATCATACAGGCAGGTAAGACAGCATTCCATCAGCTTCAGCTTTCACCACAGGTTGCAACAACAGTTGCACATTACCCTCAAGGAATGGACACAGAGACACTTCACCCCGCCTGTGTCCTGGCCCCACAAATAACCACACTACAAACAACAGCAGGTGACAGCCTGTCTTCAACTCAAGAGAAAAGACAGGCAGAGTAGATGGACAAGCATGAGCCACAGTTGCTCGATTCATTTGGGAGATGTTCCAAACTGAACCTCCTCATTACTGGCTGCACCAAAATAGCTTCCCTCGCATTCTTTGGTATAACAGTCTAGTTAGAGGGCCGAGCCAGAATTCCCTGACAGCAGGGTTCGAAAATACACAGGACAGCTCCAGGTCCAAGAAATAATATATGGTGCAAAAAAAAGTATTCGACTAAGGTTCAAGAAAAGACACATATGAAAGTATTCGACGTTACATTCTGGTGAGACCGTTTTACCACAACAGTAATGGAAGAAATGGTAAATGTGGGTCCACTTTAGCCTAAATGGACCAGTGTGAAAGAAAACCATCATTCATCAGCTCTTCCTGCAGAGAGCTGTCTCGAGTGTGTGATGGATTTAACAGCAGCCAGATTGGGTGAGGTTTATTTCACATTCAAGACAGTCACTTTCTGTCTGGACTGTCCCTAGACTGAACATTCTTTTTGGGGCTTTTTCTTCCCTAAAAGGGACTTCTACTACCAGATAACTACATATAAATTAGATACTCACTAACAATAAGCTAGACTACCTTGGGAAAACATATGGCTTTATCTTCCTCTCTGAAAAACAAAATTGAAATAGCTTTTCACAAAAATTTCACATTTCATAAAGCAACTTAACCACTCAGCCAGTGTTGAGACCAGAACAGTACAGAGTGGCTGTGGTTAAATTAAAGTGTCTCAGGATTACCGCATTTTACATAGCACCATATTATATGGTGCATTAAGTGAAACAGACAAAACATATAAAAAAGTGTTATGCCTCTGCGACAGTCTAGTCGGATAATAACATTTTCGCAGCAACACATGGCAACTGTTTTCTTTAGCCTGATCTACTCTCTCTGTTCCACTTAGTCACACCCAACCAGAGTCTAACCCCACTTTCCCAATTCTGTAAATATTAATCTCTTATAACAATAAACAAAACAATATAACTAAAACAATACTAAAAACTACCTCTAGAGCAGAAAGACAAACCACAAGCTGAATAAGTCTGCAAGTCACTAAAATCGTCTCCTAAATGTAAATTATAACATCACATTAAAGCGCTGTACATATTACTATGTGCAGAGTATTACTACGCAAGGCTCCTGACTGCAGTACCACAATTCTCTGATGAAATGCTTGCACAAAAACATCAAGAAATGCAACTAGCTTACCAAAGTTGTACTACATTTTGACAGATTTTTTTGCCTGCCATTCAAAGTCTACTACAAGAATCCCTGCAAAAGGTGCGCCACATTTTTAGGCACGCTATCAATGAATGAGAAAACTGTACGTTTTAAGTGCGCCTTATAGTCCAGAAAATACAGTACGTGCATTGCCCAATAGTAGTACTAAATGTAGGAAGTAAGAGGATCTTAAGAAATCTATGCATTCCATACCTAACTATAATAATAATGATTCAGTGCTTACAGATAATTTACTTATTTTTTAAGTTTAAGTATAACTTTAGGCTTGGTACCAACACCTAACTAACACCTAAACTATCCTTGCTTTTCAGGACAGTTATATATGATAATTTATTGACCAGTTTTGTGTTTGTACGATCGAAAGAAATTGTCCTTATTCGTACGATAACTTTTTTCAGTACAAGTAAATACAGAATTTTTGTGACAGGCGTTTCAGGATTTTGCCATTCTCCAGGGCAGAAATAGAAAAACGTCGGAGACACTCTCTCACCCTGCAGAGAGAGACAATGGCAGACGTGGAGCGATTTAATATGCCTCAAGTTTGGTAATAAGATTAGGAAACGGAGGCAGACCAAAAGAAACATTAGTGGAGTCATCTCCTGTCTGTAGTTTTTGGAAGGCAAAGCATGCAGAAGGGAAACAAAACCTTCTAACATAATAGTGGCGTTAATTTGTTTTCTATTAATGAGTCTGTTTGATTTATGGATATTTTCTGCTTATCTACTGTACAAATTGCATTTTTGCAATTTGCAAAACCCAGGTCATGAGATTTGGAAAGATTATGTGTGTCCAGTTAAAACAGCAATGTATGAAGCCTTTTCAAAACATTAAGTATTTAAAGCTACTCACACAGCATCTTATAGTTCTATAAGAATTCCATCAGAGCCAGGCCTTGACAATAGCAATAGTGTGCAGCACAGTATACCGGGAAACCACAGCAGCTGTTCAGTAGTAGAGCCTAATATATTCCCAGGGTTATCTGGGAAGCCTGCAAGCCTATAGGAAGCTTTATGGCTGCCATATGTAGCACTGTGATGTAGTGGAGCTTTAGTGCAGTGTGTGTGAGTGCATGCTGAAGGGGTGGGGGAAGGGTACATACAGCCAGAAATCCAGCCAGCCCATCCTGGCTTCAGATTACATTTTGTTTCCTTAGGCACCAGAAAACAAACCACTAACACTCAGTGTATCCAGTTGCCCAAAATAAGTCCAGTCTTAATTCCAACACTGCCCCTAGCCCAGTAAACCAAAGGAGGAGAAAATATTTTCTTTAAAAAAGTACATTTCTATTCATGTTATTTACCTAATTCATAACACATGCCTATTTTAGCACTGTGTGAGAGGCTGTGCAGTCTTTCTTGACATTTGCAGGAAAATTTCTCTCCCCTCTTTAGTTTTTCTGTGTCCTCCACCTTCTGCACACATAGAGTGCAGAGTAGCAGAGGACAGACGG
This sequence comes from Paraplagusia blochii, assembly GCA_016785265.1. Lineage (NCBI taxonomy): Eukaryota > Metazoa > Chordata > Actinopteri > Pleuronectiformes > Cynoglossidae > Paraplagusia > Paraplagusia blochii. The sequence continues at coordinate 234,782 of JAFBJS010000158.1, forward strand.
GTTGCCGACTTGTAATGGTTTAATGCAATAAAAGCTTAGTTACATGTCCCAGACAGATGACCCCAAATGACTTATAGAGAGGCTAAAATATTAGCATTCAGTGGAGAGTGGTGGCTCGACAAGGTAGTTGTTGCTCTGCTAGAATTGGCCAGAACCCCTAGGAGACAACTAAGAACAGCTCTTGGCAGCCAAGGACAGGCCTTAGACAGCATTCACACCCGACATTAGTAGCCGGCCAGAGTGATGCAATCACACAGGGACAGCTCTGCGGAGGTGGTTTGGGGACGCATGTGGCAGCATTCCTAAGCATGTCTGAATACAATTCATTGCAACGGCGATTACAGTCTTGTCCTAGGCTGACATTCTCTGATCCGCTCTGTCTAAATATTATTTTCATTTTAATCAGCACCTATAGCAAACATTTTAGAAGATAATTTTCTTCCCTTTTATCTAAACTACACTATGCAGTATAAAGAAAAGACAGACATTTGGTTTTCACAAATACACATGATGTCAGGGTGTGTTTCACTACTAAGGTGAGAGGCAGGATCTGATCCCATGTGGTCACAGGAGATGCATCAAGGAAACAATGTAGGGCCAGGTGTATGTAACACTGTCCGCATGTGACCTGATAGCCCCAGACCGATGTTAATACCAGGTCTGGGTGAGACCTGCTGTCAACAGTGATTCAGTCTGCTGCACAGGAGTTGTTCCTAAATAATGAATTATTTTACACAGTTCTGCACCAAAATAAAGCCGCTGCAGCGTATCTCATTACAGATGGCCTGCAAATTTTGTGTTCAAAGCAACTAAGAGGGAAAAGGTTGTCCGAGAAAATACAATGTAATTAAATAAACATCACTGTTTGCACATTCTCTTTCAGTTACAACTGCAGCTAAATTACCGTGTGGTCACAATATGACATGTAGCAAGGCCATTTTAAAAGCATGGCAAGACATATAGTATACTGTATATACAGTTAATTGTACAAATGACCAGGAATATCACACAAACACTCATTACCCCAAAAACAGCACTCTTTTTTTTTTTTTTTGCTAAACAAAAGTATGGGCACATTCTTGTCTATAAACCAGATATTTTGTGTACCGTCAATACTGTAGCAAAGCTGCCAGATGGGCGACACTTTCCACCAGGTTATGTTTAGTCTTTGTCTCTTTAGTACACGCTCGCATGGGAAACAATGCTGGCATTCACAACCCAAATACACGCTCACATGCTGCTCAGAAATAATAAAAAGTGGTTGCACTAAAACTGCGGCACTGCAACAATCGTGCAGAGACTCTGTATATGGAAGGTTCTTCCCAGGTCACAGCCATTTTCTGCTGATTAGCCACATGGAGACCAACTCCAGGGTACAGTCCAGGAAACAAACTGGCAGCTCCGCTACTGTAACTGCTCACAGATACACAGGACTGTAATGGGGAAACAAAAGCTCCTATAGGGGGTGACCTGGGTGCCCTATGCTTTCTACTGACTGTGAATCCAGATGAGTGTGGCAAATTTATGCCTAACATGCCACTGTGGGAATCTGCAGCTGAGCTTTCACTTTTTCAGCTATAATAAAATGCCTGCAAGGGAATTAAGTAAAACAATATTATTTTCTCAGTCTAATTTATATTATCACATAAATATGTTTTTTCCAGAAAATATCCAATTAGATATAGGGAACAATAAAACCCTTATTTAATCTAACAAACCATTATAAAACTGGACTGAATCCTGATTAGCGTGAGACCAGAAAGAATACATGGTAAATAAAAGTTGACTTTGATGTATAACTACACACAACATTCATAATTGCATATATTACTAAAGATGATATTTTAAAACATACCTTGTATATTGTTGAAAAAGAAACTAATTTTAAGCCGATAGATGCATGAGTTTCAAATTAACCATTTATGTATCTATAACAATACATGTAGCAACAGTTTATTAAAGCAAAAAAATACGACAAATTTGTCTATGCATATTCAAAGGTACACCTGCTAACATTATTTTGTCGTGATACTCAACACGAGTTATTTTCCTGCTTCTCTATTTCATTAGACATGTTGAACACAAGTTGGTTATTACTGTACAACATGCTTAAATTTCTCATTACTACATACTTTTCACACAGATCTTGCTTTCAAGCATCCTGCACATTTCATTATCATTATGATTACACATGTATTCATATCAGTTATTTACTGACAAAGGTGTTAGGGTTAGATGTTGAGGTGGAATGTCATAATACCTGCACAAACATTATGTCAGAGGACTTTAATTGCATTTGATGACAAAAGTACCATAGTACTATCTCATTAACACTGTTAGCGTATCACTGCGTACAACCCTGAACTATAACCCATACTGTACTTTGAGAGAACATACTGCACAAAGGATAATAAGATATTTTCACATTGAATGATTATAAGAATGAGCAGTTCCAAGTCCTGTGAAATTATTTCTGTGTATATATGTGTTATTCCTCTTAAGATCATACCTTTAATTTTTAATTTTCATGCAGTATCTGCATTGCAAACAGTGCCACGAAATGCAACCACTTACAAAAAAAAAGAAAAAAAGATCAAGTCTCCCATCTACAAGAAATTGGTCAACAACATAAACATTCATGGCGAAACAGTCATAGTTTGGGTCCTCAATTAATTCAGATTAAAAATTCCAATATTTTCTTGACTCAGTTCCATAGTTGTACTTCTTCTAAGCTTGTCAAGACATTGCCAACTGAACTACTCACCCGAATGACCAGACACTTGACATTGGCTGGCAGCTTGGTTTGACACACTTCTTCTAATCTAATCTCCAATCCCTTTCGTCTGTATTCTCTCAGCTAGTTAAGACTTTTGCTAAAGAGACGGCGCCCCACTGTAAGGAATTAAACCACAACACTCCTCACTGAATGAATTACAGCAACATAAGGGCTCAGTTCAACAGGAGATTTAAAAACAGAGTCTGCTGTACGGGGCTTACGAGCACATGAAATATGTGCATGTGAACTGACACGCCATTAAACATGTGAAAGGTGATTAATTGTGACGGTAAAATCAATTTATGGAATCACGCCAACTCTCTGCTGATGTCAAAAAAAACACAGAGAGCTTCATGCAAATGCGGGTTTGAAGAGTGAGGATAACAAAAAGCCACGATCCCCTGACAGGGTCTAATCCCAAAGAATGCACCTCAAGTGGTCAACAATGACATGTGTGAAAGACTTGTTACATCAACACTGTCTGATTGTTATGCTGTAAATATACAAGAGCCAAACTGCCACAAATTAAGTCCTACACTCGAACAATAACCCTATCAGAAAACCATGGACATGACATGATAATATGTGTTGAAGGTTATTATATGTGACAAGTAAAAAGACCGAATGTTAATAATCAAATCAGAACTGTGCATGGGTTTGCCCAGTTATCTGCATAGGCAGATAGAAGGATTCAGTGAACAAAAGAAAACAGGGAACAAGCATAATGTGCATGGAGACATTACAGTGTTCGAGACAGCCAAGGGCTTGTCAGGGCAAATATGCCATTGTTTGCTGGTTTTTGCACGTTAACCAATAAGGGAAATGCCTCTTTCAAAAAAGGGGAGTTTTTAAGACAAATTCAAAGCCTAAATATTCAGCCAGACTGTTAGTTTTAATAATTTCACTACGGGAAGGAATTACAAAGAAAGGGGAAAATGACAACACCGAATTGGTGTGTAAAAGCACACATTTGACATGATGACAAACTAGCCTTTGTTTAGCCTGAAGCAGAAAGGATTAATGCGTTTTACAAGTCCTAGCATTCCTGCGTCCTTGTCTAAGACAGAGAGAGGTGGCTGATTGCAACTGTCTGCCTGGAAAACACTGGCAGACGGTCCTTTGTGGTCGATCACCGTGCAAATAAACCAAGATTGTGACCAATGACCCAAGGTAACAGAGATTAGTTCAACGTGTAAAGAAAGGGCTGTAGTGCGGGGGTTTGGTAAACCTACAGGAGTCAACCTTACCACTGTCAGCTGATTTGCAGTGTACAGCAGATTAAAGCATTTAGCTGCTGGGACTCAAAATTCCTACACACGCTTTCACAAACACAGACTCTGTCGCTCTCCCTGAGACGACAGACAGTAACAGTTCAAAGCCCAGGTGGCTGTCATCAGTGAATTGATTATTATTGTCAAAAGAAGGCTTTGCTTTATCCCTAGTGGCTTGGAGCTGCACATCTGTTCCGTAAGGCAGATCCCACACATTTTCATAAATGTTTCTATCTCGCATAGCTGTTCATTTAGGGTAGAGTCTTTGAGATTAAACAACGTTGCTGATTTTTATACAGACATTACTACTCCTTATCTAATCTGCAAATCTTTATTAACTGCCAGTGTTCTCCAGTCCTATTTTTCTTTAGACTAGCTTTTCCCTAACTGGGATTGGTAAAAGGGCAAATTCCTCAGATGTTAAAACCTACCTGGCAATGAAAACATATTCTGATTGTAGACACAGCGTTCCAACATGGAGCCACTGCTCTCCTGTATTCCTTAGCTGCGAGTAGGCATAAATATAGAATAGAGAAAATACTGAGGGATATTTCTAGAATGAAACTGGTTCAAAGGTTTGTGTATTAAATAAATAGCATGGAGTCTAGACGTGTACAATAGCTGTTTGCTGTCCATACATAAACCCCCTGCTGGTATTCTGCCTCATATTAACCTACACACTGGCCAAATAGCAACTGGAACTTGTACAGTCAACCAAATTTGAAATATTTTCGTGAAAATATGGCAAATTCCAGAGTTCTCCTCACTGCCGTACAAACTAAGACAAAGCCACAGAATAATTTCCGCCTGGTAACCCTACAACACAGCCGCCAACCACACAGATTTTTCCCATTTGCTTTGCATGTAACAGAGTAGAAGAAGGTAGGCAAAAAGTCGGCTTTCTCCTCACCGTCAGGTCGGGATTGTCGCTGTCACAATGGTTGACGGCTCGTATGACACCGGACCTCCAGGGCCAGCGAGCGATGTCGCCGATTTCAGGCGGCTTGTCCCCGCTGACACAGAGGAACCGCTTCCCGACCAGCTCCGGCCGAGCCTCGACTGCCATGGCCCTCGGCTGGTCCGAACGAATCCCCCCGCGAAAAAACTTCCCGACAACGACGCCCCTACAGACCTGTCATTTACGACATTAAATCTGCTCTAGAAAAGTCCAATGTTACAAAGAAAAAAAAGAGAGAAGTTATTTGTAGTTAAAAGCTGAAAAAGCGACCCGGGGGATTTAAATGTGTAGCAGTCTCCACCCGCTCCAGCGTCAGTCTCCTTTCTCTCCGCTGAAAAAAAAAACACTGGAACACTAGACCGCATCACCACTGCCGTCCACACTCGTGTCTTTCCGCTGGATCCCATGGCATTCACGGAGCCGCAACACGCGTGTCTCCCTCCGCTCCATTGAAACATCCAGATGCACTATTTTTTCCAGAGAGACTGGTCGTTCTTGTTCAACTGCCAGTTAGAAGCTAGGAGACTCGCAAGGCAAATTTGAATGTATTAACAACATAATAATGCCATTACAACAATCCTGTTATCCATTTAAAGATCAACATTGATGATATTCAAGTATCTGCATACATTGACAGATGTTGCAAACTTTTTTATCTCTTACACAAAGTACCCAATTAAAACACAAAATGTTGCATTTCATTACGTTTTGTATATTTTTTGAGAGAATCAAAAAGACATCAAATTAAAAAAGATTGTTTCTAACACTTCCTATGGTTACAGGAAGTTTATACAGAAGGCTTTGTTGGTCACCAAGGAATGTTACCCAAGGAATATTTTTCTACCGTACTTCTTCACTAAGTCATCCGCACGCATATTAGTAAAAATACCAAAGAGGGTATACCACCACCCAGTAGGTGGCAGTAATGCAACAGAATGCAACAGAATTGTACACCACTGCTATTTTTACCCACCAAAGAAGAAACAAGACCGTGTACAGTGTAAGAGTCGTCTTGTTTAGCTAAGCCAATATTAATATGTCAAATTAAAAATCTTTAACGTAATTTTGGCTGTGACTGTTGGTGTAAAGTCATGAAATTATTTGTGTTATGATGTGAGAGAATTTGTTGTCTGTATGGCCTTCATGGTTTAACTTTGGTCTGATAGGAATAATAAAAAATGTGGATTTTATTCTTTATTTTTCTGCCACCCCTGGGCCATAAAAGAAGTGAGACAGAAAGAGAATCACTGAGCACAAGACCAAAGCAGACGAGTTGAACAACACTAGCGAGAATATGTGTGTTGTTCACTTCACATGCAATATCATTGTGCAATGTCTACACACGTGCATGTGTGTGTGTGTGCGTGTTTGTGTGTGTGTGTGTGCAGTGTGTCTTGAGGACAGTGTAGACGTTTGTGTGCAAATCCAGTAGAAAGCAATCAGCCTGGAGCGACCTCTGGGGTGGGACACGAAAGGAGGAGGAGGAGGAGGAAACACAGGCATGGAATGACCTGAGAAGAGATGCAAGGAGTAGGATTAATAGATGAGCAAAAGAAAGTCTGGCAGAGTACAATGTAAGAAAGAGGAAGAGAAAGAAGAAAATCCGTTGCAGTGTGATATTGGTTAAATACAAAAATGAAACAACAGGCAGGAAAATCCTTCAGATTTAAATGGAGAAGTGAAATTGTAACACATTTTTAAATCCTCTTATTTACACACTGTCAGAATGATTGTTATCGTACTTCTAAAGGCCCACACACTAACACCTTTTTCAATGCTGTTGTTCTTGTTTGTTGAAAAAACAGGCATTACAAAATGACCCAACAGAGTTGTGGGGGTGTGTAACATCCTGACATTTTGGTGTAGCACTGTGTGTATATTATGATGGCACCAATAGAACGGGTGTTTCAACATGGGACAAAGAAATGGGTGACCACTAACTTGGTACAATGTATTTTTATTTATTTGCCATGTTGATTGTCTTGAAAAACAAAAAATATTGTTTTTATGTTTGTGGAGGGTGTGTCCTAGAATTCAATAACAATCCACAATTGGTATTTGGGTTGGGGTTAAGTTTAATCACTTTACAAAACTTCTCAGCTATCGTGTCCTAAAGAGAAGAGGGCATACTGGTAACTACTCACCTAATTTTGGTGTACTGTACTGTACTGTCTGATTTTTCAGGGACAACAAAGACTAGTCTACTTGATAGAATGTGAAATGGATCCATGTGCAGATGTTGTTTCTGTTTCTGATCTTCACCAGTAAAGGTCATGGCAGAAATACCTATAGTACCAAACAATATCCTCATTATCTGTTGCCAAAATGTTGCCACAGTTTTGTTCCCTTGTGTCTACCCTTTTCTCTGACAAATGGCCTTGATGTTTTGATTTTTCTATAATCATTTAACATAATTGGTCTGAATGAAGATATTGAAAGACTTGTAATATTTGTCCTCCTGAAATAACTTTCACTGCCTATTTCTGAGGGTGGATTTGAACACTAGGTAGTCTTTACCACGAGATTGGATTTGTTGCCACACATTACCGAGACAGTATACCTATTGTTATACCAAACGAGTCAGGTGTGACAAGAATGAGCTAATTGTATTTTGTGTTAAGAGAAAACACCAATATTTGGAGTAGTAAGTAGTGACTGATCTTTTTGAAAGCATCTTGACAATGTTGTGATTTTGCTTGATACTGTTTACTGTGAAGCTACTACTGATATCTGTGGTAGATACTCCATGAGGAGGTATTTTCTGTTCAGTTTTCATTTGCTCGCTGCCCCAGACAAGCTGTGTGACCAGGGAGGCTCCAGTGGGAATCTATCTCACACTGCTGCACACCGCAATAGCTGCCTTCATGAATAGCAAGTAGCTATGCAATCCAATTCAACCCCCCTGTCTCCTACACATATGTGTGTGGGCACAAACACACACATATGTATATAAACACACATGCACATGGTGACAATGAAGCAATACAGCTTGTGTGTGCATACATGCACATCTCTGACATTGCTTCACATGCACAGGCTCAAACATGTTTTTATGTGCTTAGATATGATTATCAACACACACAGATGTGCATTCACACACAGAGAGACCAGAGTTTGTGCAAACGCACAGATGGGGTTGGTGTCTGCCAAATGCCATGTATGTAAACCTGTAATGAATATGAATACATCCTAAGGACTGGTGTGTTTTGCATAATGAGCAAGGCAAAGAAAATCAACTGTATTTGGCTTTTCATTTTAGTGTTTTCCAAAAACACTCGATGAGCATGGACACTTGTGTTCTTCACTGTGTAGAGACAAGATGTATTGAAAAAACAGCATTTGTCTATATGTGCATAAAACCAATCATGTTAATGTCATTGTTAGCCACTGCATTAAAAAGAGGTCCTCAACATGACAGGGTAAAATGATTTACTCATTGCCTAGTGATAAAATAGTATAAATATAAATATTAACCCATGGTTTAGTTCATTTGTAAACAACTCATGATTAATTAGCAAAAAGATTAGTTCAAAATTATAAAAAGGGGAATTTCAATATTGTGCACATGATGTTTTAGCCAAAATCCCATGAAATTAATTCAGTTTTAACTTTCAAAATATATACATCTTCACAGTGTCATTTTGCAATGCAGAGGAACATAGCATGAAAGGACTATCAGACCAGTATCCTTTTTAAACCACATTGGCTGAAATCAACCATATGTAATAACATTGTTAAAGGAAAACACCAGTCTGCAAAATTGGTTTCATGCATGCAACGTATTATTGGTTGTACGCCGTAAAGCAAGACAAAATGCTGCCATTCTGAAAGTCAACTGATTAGTTTACTTGTTTCCCTATTTTTTCTATGGTAAAAATTATCACGTGCTTCACAAGGCCACATATTTCTTGTCCAAAGAAATTGCTGCCTCCAAACCAGCAGCAAAATCCATCGATTCTAATCTGCTCTCTCTCATTGGCTGCAAAGCGCCACGATTCCTCAGCAATCCAATGACAAAGCAGGTCGATGAATTTAAATTTCCATCGAGTTCTTGACATAGAGCAGTCACATGACTCCTCAAGACTACCCAATGAAAACTCTCGTTTGTTGTAAACAGACTACGGTGAACCAACTGAAAATTCGGAAGGCTGTTCTTTCCTGGTGACGTCACTGACATTTGAGCAGGTCAGCTTTGATGCCAGAAACGAGAGGTACTGTCGGACAGAGAAGGAAGAGGAGGAAACCTGCAGGGACCAAGTGACTGCAACAAAACAACAGGCCTCACGTTGGACATATTTTAGTGGTAGCGACAATGATACGAAAATGAGGCATGTATTTTAGTTAATATCAGAGGGAAAGTAGCGTCGTAGTTCTTCAGGTTACGAAGTTGGGGCTCAGCAATTACGGGCAGTTGCTCTTGACGTTATCACCGGGACCGTCTCCGTCCGCTGCCACAACCCATTATCACAAAAGCAACAGCCATGGTGTCCTGGATCATTTCCAGAAGCGTTGTGTAAGTATAAACAGCATTTAACACGAGTAAAATGATCTTCAGACTCTAATATTTAAGATCGTACAGTTTGTAAGGGAGTTAGCATTGTTAGCGTACATTGCTAACCCCGCTGTATGGCTAAGGAAAAATACCATACTTTTAAAATCTTTGTATTTTGAAACATATAAATATATATGTATATTTTCAATTGATTGATCCAAAATTAGACAAATAACCGACGTTATTTTGTACCATGTAGCCATATTCAGGTAGATGGGCCTTGTTGGGATGTTTCGCTGTTGTCTGTTTGTGAAGCTAACACGGTTGTTTAGGGCATGAATCATTTGCATTCTTCCTGTTGTTGAGTCAACAAGAACAATATAAACTTGTCCTGCTAAAGGGACTTTTCATGTCGTAACATGTTCGACCTATTTAGGAGTGCCAGGTACAGCTGTCATCCTAAGGTTAATTATGGCTAGCACCACCCTAAATAGGCTGACAGGTCATGCATTGTGAGGGCACAAGAAATACGTGTTTGAGAATGGATTCAAGTGCATTCGTGTGTTTGGTTACGCCGTTGCCTAGTTATCCTTTGTCTTGCATTATAAAGCTATTGAGGCAGTACAATCCTATGATGTAGGTTCAGCACAGCTCACATGGAAAGTATGTGGTTCGTATTTTTTTGGAAATCGCTCATTTCACCTTTACGGAGTTTTTCTTGTCATGTTGCGACTCTTTGTGTCTTTACAATACATTCGATCCAGAGCAGGAGTTATACAGCTAATGCTTGAAGTGAAATGGAGGATAGGAATGTAGTGAAATGTGCAGATGGGAGTGGTGGACAAGAACAGATTGACTCGGGCCTCGTGCATTTTTCAAATGCAAACCCTTTATTAGTGGATAACTTCCTTGTCTGAAAGTCGTCCAACTGCCATCAGCTGCCAACAGCTTTTATGTGAAGCTGGGTTGCTTGTCATACTTTGGTCAGTGTTGACTGATCGGTCTGATGTTGTTTATAAAACCACCAAGATTTATTTATTTTTGCAAGTAATACATTATCAGGTTTTTACCCTCATCAAGACGGCATAAGGAATGTTTATATTGAGAAATTCTGTATGCAACAAAAATATTTTATGATCTAAAAAATATTAGGCTATGCATTATGTCAGAAACAGTTACGCTGTGGGAGGAAAATACAAAATGTGGATTCTGGCTTTGGTCTGAAGAAAGATGTTCAATTGCTCTGGACGTTACAGAGAGAGAGATTATTTTACTGTTTGATTTTTTTCCTTGTAAGGAATCTTGTGATGTTGGCAGGAGCAGAGGTCTCAGGAATGAGGATGAGCATATAGAGAACATAACCTAAATACTTTTATGGCAGCAACCTGTTTGTTTAGGTACTGAAGTATGTCAGAGTGTCATTTCCTACCACTTTCAGGTTTAAGCTTTTTGTCAGAAAGGCAAACAAGATAAACAGATCTATGTGCACTTAGATCTGTGCAGTGTCTGTTCCTTTTTTTTCCTGAGCATAGCTGGAACAAAGCATGAAAGGATTCCAGCCTTGCGTTATTTCAGGCACGATTAATAAATCATGAAGCAGAGAGTTGTTCCTTGTTTATACTTACTCTAAAAAAGCTTTGGTGCTGAAACAAAAGTATGTTTTTCGCCATGTCGAACGAAATGTCACGGTAATGGCAGACCGTGTTTGTGTTGTTGACACATACTGTACCTCCCTACATGTATGTAGTTATTTATCTGTATCTATATCTACCTAGATAATATATAGGTGTATATAGTAGTGCTATATAGTAGGTAATCTTCTAGTACAGGTGTTGGCAGCGCATTGCTGTTATATCCATGTCCTTTTGGAAAATAAATGAGTATTTAATTATATTAATTATTAATAATTTTTCTTTTAGTGATTTTTTTAATATACATTTAAATGTAAAGATTATGATAAACTTGGAACATTCAAATAAAACTATTTTTATCGCCTGATATCCTTATGCCCAATTGCCATATGTGTCACATATCTAACATTTCTGGCACTAGTCATCCACCACACAGCTAGTGCGAATCATTGAGCTTTCAGAAGACAGAGACAGACAGCACTTTTTGTTTGTATTGTTCGTTCGTGTGAGTGTGTAATTTTAGGTTTTGATTTGGTAACACTAGAAGCTGATGATTTTAAAACTACTCTGCCCACAAGAGATTATTCTGACTTATTTTTCAAACTATTAACTCAAAATCAAGATAAATCCCCAAAGGAAGGATTACAGCCTAATTTCGATTATTATATATTTTACAATAACGTCAACATTAAATGTATCTTAAACACGTTTAATGTTGATGTTATTGTCAAAGGCATATTTGGTGTGCATTGTTTGTTGAGTGCGAATGGATAATTCTTTTTTTTTATTCAAGCCTTTTATACAGCACAATGCTGTCTTACAAACAGTTTTAAACTATCAAAATGATTTTAGATTTGTTATTGTTATTTTATTCTCAAATCAGAAATGTCTCTGTTTGCTGATAGACTTGTAGTCATATGGAGATACTTCTTGAATCAGTGAAAACTCTTCAGCCTACCTCCAGCCTTGATATCAAGTGAATGGATAATCAATCTTACAGAACAGAACAGTATTAATGTGACTGAAATAGGTCAGGCTTAGGTCAAATGAACATTAATTACCTGTGTTCCCTATAAATATTGTACATGAGAGTTTTTCCTGAAGAAATCCTTATCATTTTATTTTTTTTGAAGTTAAACACACTAAGATTTCCAAGAACTGTAAGTGTAGTTTAAATGATCTATATTTCCCTATGTAGAAAGACTCTAGAGAGGAGTCGACCTGGACTATAACCAGGTCCATTTGCTGTAGCAGCATTTCTCTCAACAATCCTCCCTCTGTGTTTTTAGGGGAAAAGTCTTGTAATCAAATTCTTATTCCTAAAGCTGAAACCAGATGGTGAGAGCTCGAATCTTGGAGATCTCTAGATTATTCCCCCCTTTGCCTTTTCCCCTCTGTGAATTTTTGCTTTAATTTTTCTCTCTCTCAATCGTTCTCCCTTTGCTCTGTATCTCTCTTGTCTTCCTGTCCTCCTCCTTCTCCTCCCTCCATCTGGTTGTTGGTGGTTTATGGTGTCATGAAACCGGGGAAATTGACCTGCAGCCCAGAGTCAAGGCCCATCTAAAAAGCATGGGGTTATTTTCTCAGCTGCAAACAGAGAAAGAGGGGGAGAGGGTGTTGAAACCAGAAGAAGGGAAATAGAGAGATGGTAGTTTCGGAATGAAAAAGGGGCCCTGCTTTTCACTAAATTGTTTCAAGAACATTTTACTGCATGCCCAGTTTCTTTTGTGTGCCTTTTGTTCAATGGAGAGAATGTCCCTATTTGTTTCTAGCAGGTCAGAAGCAAAGAAAGAAAGAAATGTGAATTTAGGACCATGGAAAAATATTAAACTGTCAAAAGATGTAGTAATTGAAAGGTCACGCTCGTGAGGCTTAATACTTTCCTGGCACCAAATGAGTCATGTGCTGGAGTCTTTAGACTGCCAGTGCTAGTGCAAGGTATGTCTCTGTTTTTTCTACCTCTTTTTAACTTAGGTTAGCCTTGACGACTCTAATGGTCTCGGAGGATTCATTCAAACCTGACATTATGTAAAAACCCCAAGAGATAAGACACTGTCTGTTTCCCAATATGGCGGCTGGTTTATCCCTAAGGAGTGTGGTATTTTCTGCATCTGTGTCAGAGAATGCAAACTACAATGATTCTACAGCGTAGACACTACCCAGTGTCCAGAATGCCACTGTTGCCATTGCAGCAATACATGGAAAATACTTTTTCTTGTTCTTAGAATTAGGGCCTACTACAAACGCATTGATACTGTGAAACGTGGCTAACAAGACGAGCAAGTCGAGCAAAGAATATTGAAAATGAAAAAAAAAAACCAAGTGATTCTCCACACATCATTTCAATCTAAAGATTTACGGGAGGAATTCATCTTAGATTTTATCAAGATGATGACTGTCGCTGACATACCCATGGAAAAGGTTGACAAAATTCGTCCGTTTATATAGATATAGGTTTAATAACACAATCTGGCTGTCTATTGCTTAAAACAATGTTGTATTTACTTCTGTATCATAATATTCATGATATGTAATTATAGTCACTGAAAATACAGCTAGTCAATGTAATTTCATGTCAATAAAAATATAAAATCAAATCATTTGTTTTGAAATTTGTATTTATGAAATTTTCACTGTTAGTGTATTCATAATATATTTTATTTAAGGTAAGTTGATCAGTTTGTAAACCTCACAGTTATATATCTTCAAACAGGTATATTAATGAAATACAATATTTGCTTTAGCAAATATAAAAGGTTATTTTGTGAAACGGAAAAGAAACGGAATTTATAATTTTGGAAAACGAAAAATCCTCTTTTTTCAAACGGAAAAATACAGGCCCTACTTAATCTCTACCTAACCAGAATTGTAAAGGTGTGACAAAGTTCCTGTAAATATCCAGAATTTTCAACTTTGGAAATATTCCAATCATATACAAACATGACTAATTATTTTTGTAGGGTGAGATTAACCATAACAATGTGAACTCAAAATACTAATATTAATTAATAACACTAATAATTTAGTTCAGTGACAGTAGGGAACAACTAGAATAGAACCTAGAGAGGTGGAGGTTTGGACTAGAGAGAAGAGGAATGAAGGTCAGTTGTAGCAAGACAGAGTACGTGTGTGAATGAAGGGAGAACAGTCGAATGGTGAGGTTACAAGGAGCAGAGGTGGTGAAGGTGGAAAATATTAGATAATAATTAGAATGTATTTCAAATTGCATTTGACATTTTTTTGGGTTGCTTATTTTTTTCATTTATTCTGTTTCCTCCAACTGTACTTTAATATAATTGTGTGGGAAAGAGAAATACAGTCTGGGAAGGGGTGATAACAGTGTTTGTGAAGTACTTAATGTGGAACTATACTATATATACGTAAATAATGGCTGGTAGATGTCTCGCTTCTATTTAGCAGATTTTCCCTTTTCGTGATGGGTGTTGAAACGCATTACCACGACATGAGAGCACAATCTCTATAAATTATGTTTAAAAACCATCTGGAGTCAGATGAAACGGCTAGCCTTCTAAATGGTTAATGAAATGTAAAATAGCTCACCTAACTTATCACTTATATAAATATATTTATTTAACTGTTGCATGTTTAACAGTAATACAATTCTATTCATACAAATTTGTTTTTTTTAGTCAAAATTATGCTACATTACATTTTTCCGAAGTATATGTAAGTTTCCTGTTGAGCCCCAACCTTAAATTGTGTAAATTTCTGGTTTATTCATATAAATATCTGTTAAATCCCGTAAATTCCCATAGAAGGTTTCCATAAATTTGCAACCATGCTAACAAAGACTGGTATTCCATCCAAACATCTTCATGTGTCATTGAAAGGAGGTAGATGGATCATTTACACACAAAAATACTTGGTCTTCTGAAGTATTGTTCCCATCATTGATGTGAATATAGCAGAGTGAGCAAAACAAAGAGATACAGACATGGGGAATTTTTGAGCTTTGGCAGTCCTGCTGTTTCTATAGCAACAGCAGGAAAATAAACCTCTGCGGTGTCTGGCAGCTTGCCTACCGTTCATCGAACTCAAGGCGGGAGAGTGACTGAATACTAGACTACATACAGTCAGCATCTGTGTGTTTGGTTGCTATTGTGTGAAATTTGACTCTGCATCTTATAGGTTTATGTTATATGAGGTAGAGGTATGTGACCCTTCTTGAGTTGATGGAGTTTTCCCCTTTTTGGGACTGTAAAAAAAAAAAAACAACATTCTGAAATAAAAAGCACCTGCAACCATTGCCACAGTTCTTTGGTAGCCACCTTGGTAAAGAGCCCCCATACTCAACACACTACCATAGTGTGACAACCAGGCAATTGGTCAACAATATGTAACTCAAATGTGCTTTTAATGTAAATTAATCATGAAGAAATTAATTTAAACTGGTTAGTGAAAGTAAAGCTCTTCTGCATCCTCTTATAGGCTGTGGGTTCCAGCAGTATGTTGAATAGAACTTGCATTTTTCTCATACCTTGCTGATATGTGTCCATCTTAAAGCCCCCTATGCTGCATTAATTGTCTCAGACATTACGATATTTGTCAAAGTAAATCATCATTGGGTTGATATGTGGTAGTCTGATCATAGACCTGAGAAGGTCTAAAGATTTATTGACACTGAGTCTCCTCGGAGGAGGTTCTCCACCAATTTAACACAACAAACACTGTTTCCTGGCTGGGGAGCATTGTAGCATCTGTGCACAAAGACTCTTAAAAGCCCACAGTGGGAGTAGTGTGAAGCCAGTTTATTATTTCTTTTTTTCTTGACTTGATCGTTTTATCTTTATCTCTTTGATTTGTTGGTCACATAATGGACTGAAAACCTTGAAACTTGAATGCAGCCTATCATTACTGTTCAAGCTGCTCCTGTATGTCCGTGATAAACTGTTCTACTGAAGGTCAGAAAGTACAGTACAAGAGAAAAATTGACTGAAACTAATATTGGCAGCAAGTGAAGGTTTTATAAGCACAGAAAATGCGTTGATTGACAAAGAAATGGACTCTCCTGACGGCAGTACATCATAGTTTGTTAGACACATGATAGGCTACATTTTAATGGTTGAGCATTTCACGCCAAATTAATATAAACTTTTAGTTTTTGAATGGAAACAAAACAAGCGTCAAGCCTTTGTATTCCTTTTGTTGGTTTTGTTTCTGTAATTGTACAAGTGTTTAGATTTGATTTTAATAAATACTGTTTTTTTTTTTTAACAAGTAATCTTTTGAGTTGACACTTACGGCCTCCTTGGTCTTTTCATAGATGTTTTGTCTTAACCGAACTGTAAGATATGAAATCTTCTGACTCCTCAGATTTGCATTTGTGTGCTCTGTTAAAAACATTAAGAAATGGTTGATGGGATAAAAAAAAAAAAAATCAATTTTTATTTTTATACGGCA
Organism: Paraplagusia blochii; assembly: GCA_016785265.1. Taxonomy (NCBI): domain Eukaryota; kingdom Metazoa; phylum Chordata; class Actinopteri; order Pleuronectiformes; family Cynoglossidae; genus Paraplagusia; species Paraplagusia blochii. The sequence continues at coordinate 251,331 of JAFBJS010000158.1, forward strand.
CATACTGTGTGCACATGAGTATTTAAAACTGCTGTGAATCCGGTACAAAGCCGAGGGTCACATTACCCCCAGCCACTGCTACAGCAGATTACAGAGGAAACATTGAGTCATTGTCTTGTGTTCCAGTGGTTTCTGAAACTCTGGGTCAGTACACCAACATCGAATCATTGCAAGATATAAATAAGTCCCTAGGTTGTTCCAGTGGCAACAGCTGCTGCCTTTTAAGTGGAAAATCGCAATTTTGTACGTAAACCTCAGTTTGCATTGACAATTATACTGAACAGCCTTTTTGTTTTCTGCGTGTAACCTCTTATACATGTGTGCAGGAAAACTGTTGTTACTGTGGAAATCAAATCACAGATGCAGAGACAAGCGGATGGGTTTCACGTTTACTTTGATGTGAAATGAGTAGTTCCAGCCCACTGTGTTCTTTTTGTAACTTTCCAACTCTACGTATTTTAAATTTTGCCCCATATTTATGATCCTCTCAGCAAAGATCCTACAGTGATGTTTTCTTATAAGATGTTCATAGGTAATAACAACATTGCAGTTATTTCATCTAAAGTAAATAATATTTGTCTTCTGTCTCCACAGTCTGGTGTTTGGGACGCTGTACCCTGCATACTACTCCTACAAAGCAGTGAAGACAAAAAATGTCAAGGAGTATGTAAGTACACTGTTTTTATAAGAAAGTGGTTCTATCTTTTGCTTTTTGGCATTAGGAACAACCACGAATAGTAAAACCTATGTTGGTCAGAGATGGAAAGCAGTCTTGCTAAGGTTAGTTGATTGGCATAGGGTAATGTAGACATTTAGACGCCGTCCTCTCTTGTCTTTATGTTAAGACAACAGTGGAATGGTACATTTCATACTCAGATGTTTATAATTAAAACCTTTAGGTTAATTGTTAACTGACTTGGACTATGTTACATCCAGTGTAAATGGAACAATCCCTATCCATTCTGGTTCTTACATTCTTAATTGACTGTGGCAGTTTTCAACATCACTGCAATATAATTCTTTACAGTACGCAACACCATAAAGCGACTATTTTGGATATATGTTGTAGAACGTAAAATATTTCCGCACTTTAGTTGAAACTGTACTTGGATTCCCTTTGGCGTTCCCTCATGTACTATTTACATCGGATGGCTGGGGCACTTTCCAGCTTTTGAAGTCACTTTTTATGGTTCAATTTAAACTAAAGCCTCTAAAGTTTATATAGTTTTCAGATAAAAGGGACAGCACCCCTCTGTCTAATTATCTTGGCTTTTTAAAGTTGCCACTAAGTATTCGTCTATATAGGTGTAAGAGCATTAATGGGTTTTCTGGGTGAAGCTGGGTGATGAAACTAATAGCATTGAGAGTGAAATAGCAGCCGTCTGAGTTAGTAACACATTCACATACTATTTTATCACCACAGCACCGGCAGCCTGGAACAGTCACACTGGCTTTACTCCTGCTTGCCGTTTTAATGTTCTATTTTATTTTATTTTATTTTTTTTGTTGTGTATTGCAACTGTGTTGTTGGAAGCACTTGATTGGCATATTTTTCTTAAATAATATCTGCTAAAGAGTTTGATGCAATTGGTTAAAATGAGGATCAGTAATACCTAAACTCTGAGGTATCACATGCTGACATTTTTATTTCTCAGACGACTCATCTCCCAACAGCCAACTTTAGGAAGAACCCTGCTGTTTCCAGACTTCTTCCATTTCACAATTTTCAGCCCACTGAACTCCAGGGGACACTACAAGCTTTAGAAATGGTTTTGTAGCCCTGCCATAAACTTCGCTTGGCTGAAATGTACGGGGAGTTCATTGGACTTCACGGTGGACCAGACAAGCAGTGCAAATTGTAGGACTCCACGCTTTCATGGATGTCTGCCTTTCAAAACACCAGAACATATGGAGGATTATTTTCAGAAATGTTAGCTTTGGAAGATATCCACCAGATTAATTCTCTTTAACTGGACTGTAGTCAGAGGTGAACTTTAACTACACTTGGCAACACAACTTCATGCTGAATAAGAAAAGCATGAAGTTGTTAGTTAGTTAAATCAGAATCTGTAGATTAAAATAATATTTTTTTCCTTTAAAAGGTGTTGCCTCTCAGCTACACTCACACTGTGCCCGTTCCATTTTATCTAAAACCATCACAATCCCTGAATTCAGCCCTTCATTATGGATCCTGGCCATGTCAGGTTAGAAAACTAATCCAGTCTGAATTGGCTTAAGCTGAGGAGACATTTCAAAATCAGGAAAGCTGCCAACGCACATTTATTTCCTGATTGGGTCCCATCAGTGTGTTGGGCTTTAACTTGATTTTGTGTACAAAAAAAAGTAAAATCATTGTATTACTTTTCCACAAACAATTGTGTTTGTCGTCATCACAGCTTCACATGTTGCCTTGTTGTCTTCCTTGAAAAAAACAAAAACAGTTTTACCCCAGTTTAATAGTTGAACATAATCTCCTATTGTTCCTCCGTTTTTAGGCACATGTTAACAAAGTTAGTTTTTCTCAGAGTTGTTCCAATTGTTAGAGTTTGGGCCAAACACATTTGTTAATAGTGACAATAATGCAAAAACATGCATACATTATAAAATGACTAGACAGAAGATCAATGAACATAGGTTCTGGTTTTTAATCAGGTGTGAATTCTTGATGCACAGGCATCATTTACAGTATAACCCGAGTCCTCTTCTGACCCTGTGACGAACACTTTCTTCTGACTGAACTTTTACATTAAGCACGTATGTGGTTTCTATTTGAAAGTGCCCAGCACACTGATTAAACAGAGTAGCGCTTCAGCTGGAGTTAGCCAGGGGCTGCTTTTATATGATTAAGTTGCAGTGAATTCCTGCCAGAGGTTACATCAGTTCATCTCAGAGTTGGCTCTGAAAATTCATTCCAGAGGCCCGGCCCTCTTTATTTTGTTTTCATTGCTTCAGTGTGTTTCTGTGGGAACGTGTGTTAGTGCAGTACGAGTGGGTACACGCTGACTGGTGTGTGTCTCAGTCGGTGATTCACTCTCACCTCCAGTAAAGAGCAGTGCCAACAAGCCAAACAACCTCCTCTCATGTCGATGAAGGTTCTCAGTCATCCAGGTCATGGTCAAGGTATAAAGAGTTAATTTAGGCATCAGGACAGGAGCTTCTGGGGAGTGACAGAAGATATAGCCTGTCAGTGAGGAGAAAGGGGTGTTTCAGGTGATACTAGTCTTTGGGTGGGTATTAGGCAACTGGACCTTCATTAACTTCGACATTAATTGTCGGAGTGGTTTTCATGCTTTGCAGTGTGATACCAGTTGTTTTGTGGTGGTTTGAGACACAACCTCACTCACAGGATATAGCAGTGGTTCCTAACCTTTTTGGAGCTACCAAACCCCAGTTTCATATGCGCATTCACCGAACCCTACATTAGTAGGGTGAGTCGGTGTTTTATGACCTCTGCGGTGTGTTGACCTCCCTGGCAGAGGCTCCACCGAACCCCAGAGACCGACTCCCTGAACCCCTTTGGTTAGATCAAACCATGTAGAACTGAAGAAGCCTCTTGGTTGAGAGGTGAAACGTTTTTCAAAAAGCTGATCCAGTTGCCTAACCTCCTCTCACTTTTATCATACACGTTTCCCATTTTTTCTCTCACTTCATCCCATTACCAGCACTGGACATCACTCAGTTAGAACTAACATTGCTGTGTTCTGTAACCTGGGCTGGCCCTTTGCTACCTCTTCACCACTGACATTGAAATAATGAAGTGCTGAATGAGAGCAGTTAAAACTTCTGACCCCTCAGGCTATACTGTTTGACTCTGCTGTGTTTCAGATAAATGGGCTCCTGTGCTGAGCTGTCTGGATCCCAGTCTCAGCAGCAGTCTGCCAGTCTGGCAGCCCTTGTTTGCAGCACTGAAACCACAGAAAGCAGAAGAAACCAAATATATCAGGAAAAAAAATCCAAAGCTTTTCAGCTGGTCAATATTTGACAGTTTCCTTAGTTTACCGAATATTGTACTAAGTCTCTCTAAGACCTGAGCTTTGGCAATTTGCATGTATCATTGTGGCTTGTGAAAGATGTCACCTTATGGCACTCTCAGACCACGGTTGACTCAATTCATTCATCAAATGATTTAACCTAAACTCAACCAGGCTGTCAATAACTGACACAACACAGCAGAGCACAACTCTAGATTAATCGATTACTTGATTCAATTTTATCTAAAAGATTATGTAAATATGGTACACAATTTGATTTGCAGTGGTTTTAAGCCAACATTTGGTTAATAAAGCAATTACTAGTTTTGAGTTTAAGTGAAAACATTGCGGCACCCTCATTCATTTCTCTACAAAGGGTAAACACACAATTGTGCTGTACAAAAAGGTTCATGGAGATATTTAAATTAGTCTCTCCGACCTAAAGCCCCCGGCAGCACATTTGGCCAAGTTAAGCGTCAAAAAAGTTGTTCGGCCCATTGGCTGCGAGGAGCTGAGGTCAGGTGTTTTTTGTCTGTCCCTTAATGGAAGGCAGTTATTCATAGACAGGGCTAGTAAATGTCTGCAATTGCCTGGGGAAGGTAAAATGGCTCCGTATATTTCACTGAGGTCATGTCTTTAATGTCCTCCCTACTGATGAGATGAAGGGGGGAGGCCAAGAGAGGAAATGCATGAAGAGGGAGGGGTGAAAGAGCAGGGTATGAGGAGGAAGATGAAAGGGAGAGACGTAAGAGAGGGAGAGGGAGCGAGAGAGAGAGGCTGAAGGAGATTGAAACATATAAATTAAACGTCCGCTCCATCTCAGTTGCTCTGACTCACTTTCTCTCCCTTACATTTATCATTCCCCTGAGCCTGGGCTGGTGAGAGTGTTCTGGGAGTTCACAATGGGGTCACCAATTAACTAGTGATGCTTCAGCCGCAGCAAAGACTCAGCTGTGTGTGTGTGTGTGTGCGTGTGTGTGCGTGCGTGTGTGTCTGTGCTTTATTATTTTTGATTGTTTAAGGCATGGACAAGTGGTACCAAATTTTGAGATTCTGGTTTTCTGAAACTACAATGCTATCCAGTGTTAAAGATAACAGGTTGTTTTGCCGTGTTGAGACATTTACTGCAACATCTCCCATCTTACTCTTACGAATATATTTCCTTTGTGTATTTAAAGAATATCAACTGTGGGTCCCTAACAAGCAAAAGCACAATCTGTAGCAAAACAATTCCACATATCCTCGTGTTCTCTTTTAAAAATTGGCTGCAGTTTGTGGTCTGTATTAAAAAAAAGACTCATCACACAGAGTTGTGTGAACTCCAGACATGTATTTATGTCAACCTAATTTGGCTCAGTGTTGACTCCTGGTGATGACAGTTGACCAATGCTGCTCTCTGTCTCTCCTTTTAGGTCCGCTGGATGATGTACTGGATTGTTTATGCGCTCTACACCGTAGTAGAGACTGTCACTGACCTCACACTGGCCTGGTGAGATTTTTTGGGTTTATTTTTCTATTTTTGTTTTATATAAAATATCAAACTAAGTCTTTTGTCTGTAAACATTCACAGAACAAAAACAGACAGTAGACACTAGGGATATATTTAGTCAGCTGATGAGCTGTGGCTGATCACCTGATTCTAGTCATTGGGTCTGTCACGTGCTTTTCCAAACACAAAGGTTTTTTTTGAGCTGCTTCATTTGAAAGGTTTGCATGGAAATAGTCTGAACATTTGTGGAATGATAATACAATCCTACAGGGGCATCATCATAACCAATTGAAATGTACAAATGTCACAGTTTAAAGATTTAGGTTACATTTATGTTTTTAATGGACAGAATGATGGTCTAAATCAATGGTTCTCAACTGGGCTCACTCTGGGACCTACATTTTCTTGTGGTCATGAAGTCGCGACCCACTCTCATACCATTCAAACCTTAATTTTCTTAAAAAAAAAAAAAAACACTTAAACTAATTTCATTCAGTGTGCCTTTCAAAATAAGAGATTTTGTAAAATAGAACACATGCTCAACAGCTGATTCAATTTATTTTGATTTTTGACCAGCTGTTCCTGATCCATTCAGAACGGGTCCGCTACCCAGTTCAGAACCAATGATCCAAATGTCCACAAACAAATAAAATGTCTTTTATGAATTATGCAATGTTATGGAAACCTAAGAACAATTGATAAAAATATTGGTCAACAAAAGTAGAAGAATATGTGACAAAGAAGATTTCCGCTCTTATAAAGGAATGTGGTTATAAAAAAATTGATTTTGATCACAATGTGAAATTATAAAGCTGTATTAATCTACAGTTCACATGCAATTAATCAGATGATCTATTTAGGACTCTTCCTCTCCTTTTTCCCGCCTTTTCCAGGTTTCCACTGTACTATGAGCTGAAAATAGCCTTTGTGATCTGGCTGCTGTCCCCCTACACCAGAGGAGCAAGTCTGATTTACAGGAAGTGTCTGCATCCTCTGCTGTCGTCCAGAGAGAGGGTGAGATCAATCACCACACCTCCCCAGTTTCCTTTATATATCTGGGTTATTGTATAGCATTTTTTTCCCCCTCCGTTTCGATAAATTGTTACAAAATGATGATTTATTGTTTTCCTGCAGGAAATAGATGATTATATTGTCCAGGCTAAAGAGAGAAGCTATGAAACCATGGTGAACTTTGGTAAACAAGGACTGAGCATCGCAGCCACGGCCGCTGTCACCGCAGCTGTCAAGGCAAGTTTTTTTTTTTTGTTCTGGTGTATTTTGTGATTGTATTTGCTGTGTGCACCTCACTTACCAGTTTGGCCCAGAGACTTTTTAACCACAGTAGTCTGGCTGCTGACTGCAGCTCACTACTGTGGTGAAGACCGTTTCTCCCTGTTCTCTCAGCCTCTTACCATCAATACTGGGGGAGGATTTGCTTTCATGAGCTCTCCCCTGCTTTGGCTATAGAGACGACAGCACCCCCTTGCTGCTGGAGGCAGCAAAGCAGTTATGGCTCGTTCATCCTTGTGGCACAGAATGTTCCAAAACGACCTAGTAAATCATACCCGAAAGAACATGAACAGAAATAGTGCTGTCAGTGTGAGGGAGGAAAGAAAGTACAGGAAACCTGCATTAAGTCCCCAACAGTCAATCCTGAATAAAATCTAAATTTGACCTGGGAATATTTTTAACACAGCTCATGCAAACGCTAAATGTTGCGACTCACTTGTCCTTCAGCCATCACTTACTTGTATTGCAGAGTCAGTGCTAATGAGGTGTGTTTGGCTAGTTTCATCAGCCTTGTGTGGATACCTGAGAGTATCAGATAATCCCCACTGAGCTCCCGTCTCAGGCTTCACCGCTCGGAGGTAATCCCTGGCAGTGGGAATCCACCCCTGAACAGAATTAATCAGGTCGGCCCGTGGGATTCACATTAACAACAGGAGGGTGTCCAGCAGGCTCAGCCCAATGTAAAGCAGGACCAGTGCGGAAGGTAATTGGTACAGGAGGATATGAGATTGAACCATAAATAAGATTTTTGAAATTATGAATAATATTTGCTCGGTTATTAAGCCATGGCTCTGAATAAATTGTGTAAATCATAGCTCTTCCTATTTTCCTAAAATGTTGAGTTCTGTTGCATAATTCAAGGGTCTTTATTTAGCATTTCAAATACAGTATATGTCTTCCCTTCCTAAATAATGTTATTAATTTATTTTTTTTATCAACAATTACACCCTGTTACAACTGAAACTACAAAACTCTTCTGAATGCAACCATTTCACAGTATGAGTAGAAGAAACCTGAATGTAGAAGATACTTCTTAATGTATTTTCTTCAGCCAAGGCTGATGTTTTTTAAATTTCTGTTTACAGTTTAGTTTAAAATGCACAACACGCTCAATAATGTGCATGTTGCCTGTGGCCAATTATAATTATATCTGTAAATAGTCTTGGGTGTGTGAAGAAACAGATACACTTCTCCAGCTCAATAATTTAAATGTCTTTTTGAAGTTTTTTCTACTTTTTCCTTAGATGTTTTGATACAGCTGTGTTTTGATTTAATGAGTTGCAGCAGATTTTATGAAGATTATTCATATATTTTCTTCAATGTTATTTGTCCAAATAGGAACTCTTATTTCACTTCAACATGTATGGAATGTGATAATCCATACATTTTAAACAACAAGATCAAGGAGAAAAAAATATTGCAGCTGTTCAAAATAATTATTTCAGAAACACAGCTCAGACTTTCCTGAAAATTAATTAGGTCTTTTGGAAACTACTCTTTGAGTAGCTAAAATCTCCTGAGGGGGAGAAGAGGCTAGTTATTTTCTCATCTGCATTTTCCCCCTTGTTCTGTTGACAGAATGCTGACATGAATACCATTACAGCCATGATGGTGAGGTTGTGACAACTGTTGAATGAAAACAATTTGCTGCAGAGAAAGCTTAATATACATAAACCTGAGAGTAACTGATTAAAAGCCAACAGTTTCCTTGTGCTTTAGCAGGTCAGTCGGGGAAACTGATAAAGACATCTCTGGAAAATCTCAGGAACACATTGTCCCAGGGCTGGTGTTGTATACTGAACTCATCCAAACAGACAGCATTGCAAAAGACCAAGTCATTGGATCAAAAACAATTTTCCTACAGGAAGACATCTGTCTCCTGCTCGTGTATCTTGGAGATTATGATTGTGATTACCTTGGTGAAAAAATACTCCACATAAATTAACAGCAATTATTTCTCTAGAAAATGTTAAGAGAAGATAGC
>JAFBJS010000158.1:260750-287544 GCA_016785265.1 Paraplagusia blochii
TATACTTTTTTTGGCCAGGCTCTGTGTGTGTGTGTGTGTGTGTGTGTGTGTGTGTGTGTGTGTGTGACTGACACACACACACACACACACACACACACACACACACATTGCTCTCAGAAATCTTCACCAAAAGGAAAGGATAATTTACAGAGTGGTTAATGGAGAAACGTTTAGAGAAAATTTTAGCTTCAGACAACGTACCTGTTCATCCCATAATTCTCTTGTTGCAATGGGGCAGTTGGGGTTTATGATTGTGCTTTTGCTTCTCTTGGTCAGGATTGCAGCATGTCCTCAGGTTTTTGCTACAGCCTTTGCTAATAACCGTTTATAGAGGTGTGTAACGTCAGGACCACGGCCTTCCCCTGACTTCTGCTTCCTCTTCTTTTTCTGTGTCTGTCTAATTTTAAAAGGCCTGAAAGCCACGTTGGGCTGTCACAACAGTGTGGCCACCACTCTCACAGTTAACCTTCCTGTGCCTTGTTTCCCCTCTGTTTCTCTCTTTCTCTTTTTGACATCCACACTGACCGTCCTTCCTTCAGGGTTTCTGTGTTTGAGCAGGCAACAGAAGGAGGTAAAAAGAACAGTCAATGTCGCAGCATGAACAGAATGTTTGCCTGCCATTTCATTCCCACATTATTCTGCCATGTTTCCATATTTACTTCTGATTTGCTGACAGCCCTGAGCCACAAAAACTGTTTAACTTATCTATGTTGATTAGATTGTATGAATAATTTTGTTTGGAAAAAAAAAATCAACATTATGCTTAGCATTTGCAAATTCAAATTTCTTTTTTTTCCCTATTTGGTAAGTGGAATGCGTTTTTGCTCATCATGCTTAACATTTTCATCTAAATGTCAAACCAAACATGTTTTTTTTTTTGTTCCATTTAGAGTCCAATTCTTGTTTCCTTGTTTCCTGCATTATGAATGCCTTTGTGTGTTACCTCAGATTTCATATAACATGCTGAATACTCTTTACTGCAAAGATAATTAATCATTTTAAGTAAACTGTTAATGACTTGTTAAATACTTAAACTGATTTTAACCTAAATTAGAATTATTAATATTTTTCCTTATAAAAGGTGTATCTGAGGACCTTCACTTCAAATATGCATTGCCTTTTTAGCTCCAGCTCCTAGTTAGCTCTTAGCAAAGTAAGCCAAAAGCTGTTGGCTTTATGGTTAGGTTTACAATTCAGTTAAAGTTGATTTTTCCATAGATCTAACATAACCTTATAGAGACCAAACACAGACTCTGGCCTTCATTGTGAAGTTCAGCCACTCTATTCTTAGTGTGTGTTCTCACCTACTTGTCACTCCATCTTGTCATGACAGTTCATGTCACTTATGTCAAGTTTCGGAGACCATTATATGCTGCGGGTTTAATATTAACTCTTGTGTGTGTCTGACAGGGTCAGGGTGCCATCACGGAGAAACTGCGCAGCCTGAGCATGCACGACCTGACGCAGATCAGCCAGCAGGACGACAGAGGAAACCAGCTCTACCCTTACAGTTCCCACGCAGCAAACCCCGCTGTGAGGAGAGCTCAGAGCAGCGAGGCCACAGAAGAAGCAGGTACAGAGGCGCATAACTACATCTTGGCTTTACAAGATCTAGAAAGGCATTGCAGGCATCCACCAGGTTTGAAGATAAAAATGAAAAAATAAGTGTGAAATATGTCTGTAACACAATACCCAACATTAAGTCTTTTGCTGCCCTCTTTGCTTAAATCTTTTGATTTGACTGGAATTACCTAGGTGTGTGTGTGCGAGTGCACGTGTGTGTGTGTGAGAGAGAGAGGGGAAGAAAGGGAAAGATGAATAAGGGGAGGGCAGAGAAATGCGGGACTGAGACTGAGAGAGAAACTTCCTCGCAGACAGATGAGATGAGGTTTAGAGAGATGCCAGCAGAATGTCAAACACTTTCTCTTTCTCTCTCTCACACACACACACACACACTCAAAGAGTAAGTCAGTGATGCATGGATAGAGACAGAGCAGGGGGAGGGATTAGAGTTGCAGGAGGAGAGAAGAGAGGGAGACAGGGATGAATGTTTTGGGGGAGAGTGGAGATGTAAGGGGATGAAGAGAGAAGTGATTGGAAGACGAAGGTGGAAGGACTGAGGCCATAAAGGCTGCTGCTGTTGCTGCTGCTGCTGCTGCTGCTGGACCACATTAGCATGCTGAGGGGACGACTGTGTGTAATATGTATTCAGCACAGACGGTGAGGGAGGGAGACACACAGACACCTTCAACCTATTATTTCCTATGATTCTCGCTGCTGTGAGAGTTTTCTCACCACAATGCCCCTGGTGGCCTGATTGGAAGAATAATCCCTTCCTGAAAGAATTGTTTATATTCTATGTTTTTTAGGCTGCATATTAAAGGAAATGAGAGAGGAATGCTCCACCTCTCATTCCTTAATCTAGGAACACAGTCTATCCTTTCACTTCACTGACACATACAGATCTATTGTCTTCCAGGAGACAACCGTGAGTCCTGTCACTCTGTATTCCATTGTAACCAAGAACTAGAAAACACTATTTGAATTCTTTATTATATGTTGTGAGAAAAATTAATTTTCTTCAACGTTTACCCTAATAATAATGCATTCACTGCAAAGATTACAAGGAGCAGAGGTAGTGAAGGTGGAGGAGTTTAGATACTGAAGATCAACTGTTCAGAGCAGTGGAGGTTGTGGAAGAGAGGAGAAGAATAGAGAACAGTCAGGATGGAACAACTGGAGAAAAGAGTCAGGAGTGATCTGTGATAGAAGAGAGTCAGCTAAGGTGAAGAGAAAGGTTTACAGGACAGTGGTGAGACCAGCCATGATGGATGGATTAGAGACACTAGGAATAGATAGAAGACAGGAGACAGAGCCGGAGGTGGAGGAGTTAAAGATGCTGAGGTTCTCTTTAGGAGAGACAAGGATGGACCAGATCAGGAATGAGGTGATTAGAGGGACAACAGAGACAGGAAGGTTTGGAGAAAAAGCTAGAGAAGCCAGATTGAGATGGTTTGGACATGTTCAGAGGAGGGACAGTGGATACATTGGTAGAAGAATGATCCTAGAGATGGAGCTACCAGGTAGGAGATTGATGCATGCAGTGAGGGTTAGTTGGATAGTTGGAGTCAAAGATACAGAGGACAGAGAACCCCTGATAACGGGACAAAAAGAGGAAAAGAAGATTTACCCTAATTATATTGCAATCATTGCGAAAATTAGCAAAATCTGCAGCACAATCAGGGAGGTTATCTACTGACTTCTGCTGGTTTCACCCTTTACACATAGTAAAAGGTGCAACAGAGTTTTTATTTTCAATCAGCACTGATTGTGCCTGTTTTTTTTTCTTCTCCAGAATACTTTTATGACCAGGAGGAAAGATCAGATGAGGAGGGGGAACCAACCTTCTCTGAAGATGAGGCAGTCACTCAAAAAGGGCTGAGACGTTCGCAGAGCGTGAAGATGACGCGATCCAGAGTCCGCAGAGATGTGAGTCCTTGTTTTAAAATGCTGGAAAAAATAAAAATCTCTTTAAATCTTAACTATATTAATCACAGTTATTATTTTCATGCCAGGCTCGATATGGGTCATTGAAGATTAAAGGCAAGAAAAGACCACCACTGAGTTCTGTTAATTATGGTATATAAAGAAACTACTGCTGACACACACACATCCACATCTGAATATTCCTGCCTGCTGGTCGGTGGATGGTATTTTTTATAGCGTGTGCTCAGCTTTTTAGGCGGTCTTGAGTTTTCTACTGACATTTTTTCTAAATCCCTCTCACTCTAGTGAGGTCAGAGAGAATTGGTGAACCTCCAGGATGAATTTTTATCATGGACTTTTTTATTTGTATTGCAAAGTATTTTTTCTTCCTTATTATGTTGAGTTGTGATGTTTTTTTGTTTGTTGGTGTTTTGAACTTTAAATCTGTCCACTCTGATCTTTCTTTGTGCCGTACCAGCTATAACCAGCTTTAATTAGTAATGCAATGATTTATTCAGGTGTTGGTAACAACAGACTTAGGGTTGCCAGGTTTTGAATTAGATAATCAGTTGAAACTAAACCATCGTCCATCAATTAAAACGCACAGAGCCAGATTTTTTAAGCACAGAGAAGGAGAACAACTTTTAAATGCAATTATTTTCATTTTGCATCTCCCCCTGTCCTCTGTATTTTCTACTCTGACTCCAACTACCTCTATGTCCTCCTTCACTGTATCCGTCAATCTCCTCTCTGGCCTTACTCTGTCTTTTACCTGGTAGATCCATCTCTAGGATTCTTCTTCTTTTAATCTCACCTGTCAATCTATAATTTAACCATTTTATGTGATTTAATCTAATCACAATGAGTACAACAATAACGTTTTTTTTTGTGGGGCTTGAATCACCACTTTAAATTTTAGATAGTAAAGATATATGAAATCGTGGCCTCTGACTTGACGGCTTAATCTGATTCATTTATGGCTGAACAGTGACTCCTTGTGGGAAAAAAAATCGTTAACATTTGATGTGATTTGTTCTAGTGACGCAAAGACGACAGATTATAGCAATAATCTGATGTAAAACATAATAAGTTAATAATTGAGTATACTAGAAAGTCTGAAGATACTTTGTGCAAGTCAACATCATCTTGCTTTTCTTCCTTACCCAGTTACTGTACCGGTAAAGTCTTGTCCTTCTTGGTTCTGTGGGTGTCTATTTGGTTGCTCTTACACAGGTCTGGCAAAACTAATCATGATAACTGACATTAATCATTAATTCATGTGATTTGTCCTTGTAATACAATACCTTTTCTTTTTATTTTACACATTCTCTGTAGTTGTATCTACTGGGACAAACTGTTTTTGTTTAACTTTAACACTGACAATTCACTTAAAAAAAAACCTGGCAACCGCACAGTCTGCAACATTGACTTAGACTTTCACAACATTTTAAATACATATATAAAAAGTAGAGAGAGATAGAGAGAGGCACTGAAGAATTTGCTGCCTTACCAGTATTTTATCAGTGAGTGACTTGTTGTGATTCTCCTCTCTGGTACTACTCTGATCTTTGAGTTGTTTTTTTTCCCTCTGTGGCTCAGACTAGTTGTCATCTTTAGTGTTGGACAAACACATTCAAACAGGAACAACAGCTGTTCTAGCTTGAACTTTGGGAAGGCAGGACCTGAGCCTCTCCAGGTGAAATCTCCTCCACCCCGTCAACACCTGCAGATCAACGCTACGCCTTTGTGCTGTCTGATAACTAACGAGGAAGAGGAAGTGAATACAGTCACGTTCTTTGAAAACTGTAGCAGAGAATATCTCAACTACTGCTCACGTTTTATGCTGTTGTGCTAAGTGGAAGATTAGCTTTTTCAATGTCATTTTTTGTCATGTTTGAAAAGTGTGTGTTTGTTGTTTTTTTTATGTATAATGTAACCACCTCTTTTTTTTGCACATATACCTCTTGGCATTTTCGATGTCCTCGTTGTTGCTAATCATCTCATTCAATACACCTTAACTTTGCGGTGTGGAAGAGGAAGTACATCATTTTTTTTTTTATCTTGTTAAATTTTAAAGTTTGGCCTGTTTAGTTCCTGTGAGGTGGAGATTCTAGCAGTGACATGGTGTGAAAAAGCGTAGAAGGCTTATTTTGTTTCTCTGGTAGAAACTTTGACCCTTGGTCAATGTCCACTTTTATGATCCTGGAAACTGAGAACAAAAGGAAGGTACAGTATAGCAGAGGGGGCAGGTAAAAACAAAAGAAGTCTTTTCAGAATAAGGGTTTTTCTTTGGTGAAAGAAGTGGGTTGAAGGTTTGTCTTCACTTCTTACTATGAAGGGATGTCTGTGGCCAGTTTGAGTTTATTCAGTCTGTGGCCGTGCAATAATGCCATTGTAGAAAAACCAAAAAAGAAACTGACGGATAACGAAGGTGCTATCAAATAGTACCTAAATCAAAACCTGTCACCCTAAAAAATTCAAATAAAAACTCACTGAAACTGGCTTCAAACCAGTGTACATGAGATGAACTGGCAACCCATAACCTATAGCTAGTCTTTGGCTACATACCAAATGTAATTTAACTTTGAGTGACTGGTCAGAGTTGGACTCACATGGGGCCTGTTCACATTGTAAGGACAGAAAACCAAAGCCTTGTTGACTTCATTCAAAAAAAGAAACAAAAGGTCAAACTGGTTCCTGTCATAAAAACTTTACTCACTTTAAATGCCACTAATGATACCAAAGCTTTGTGTCATGTCATCGCCTACTGCAGTTTGACTGATAATCATAGGTTTGAAAAAGTTTGGTGTGTTGTTTGCTGGATTGAACATGCAGTAAAATAAAAATCATCAGGTCACTGATGGCAACAAAGTGACTTTTTTTTGGTGTCCCAAATTTTCTTTACTTCAACATTGTGGGGCGATGAGTCTTGGGCTGATGTGTATATACAGTACATGTAAGTAAAGGGAGTACAATTGAGGCTTAAGTCTAGGCTGATCCATGATGATCTTATTTTACTTTTTAACAATACTCTAAACCAGTGGTTTTCTAACTTTGACTCAGTTTACAAACTCGATACAGTATTTTTCTCCAAGTTACTCTAGCTGCTTCAACATACAACAGCTTAGGGTCCCGGTTTACCAAAGTAAATGGAGAGGTTATTATTATTCATAGTGATATAATCAGAACTAAATGCCTTCTAACCACTAGATGGGGCCCAAGGTCCAACTGGCACATAGGAGTTAGTCTAGGCCTGGCCTGGGCAATTATTTTGACCTGCAGGCCAAGGGCAGTACTAAAATTTGTGTCACAGGTCAGGATCAGAAAGATTGAGTATTTGCAGAAACTTAAGATAAATGATGAGTAAAGTATTAAAGGAAAATGTCCAAATGCTTCAGCGTCTTCCAAGACCACCTATTGGGGAAATGCTGGCTTTGTAGGGAAACAGCAGAAGGATAACGATAATTATAAATTACAACTACAATTTGGACAGGCTGGATAGTAATGCCAAACGGGCTGCATCCAGCCCTCGAGCCTTAGTTTGCCCAGGTCTGGTCTAGGCAAATTGTAAATATATCTGCATTATACTCCAATAGGACATTAAAAAAGCAACTTGTGTTCAATATAGTTAATCGGACAATGTTAAAGGTGTTGAATGCATCATCGGGGGGAAAAACAGTGAAGTGTTAAAGTGACATTTTCTGTAGAAGTCTCCAAATGCGATGTCTCGAACACCAGGACTGGTCCAGACTTTCATGAAGGGGGAAAACACTAACAGTTGAACCCGTGCGTGGTCAGGTCAAAGAAAATGTCCTCATTTATTAAATAAACACAACATGTAATCATGTTCATTTACAGTCATTGTCTGGATCATAACCCACAGTGACAGTCAAGCCTGTTTGTACTCAGGTAATTCTCTTTCACACAAAGTGCCAACTCATGGAAATATTTGAACCAACCAAAAAAAATAAAGATAATGGGAACACAGCCTCAAGATCACATTTATGGCTTTTGAGAATATTTTACAATAAACCCTATTAATTAGGTTTATCTTTGCTGAGATTATTTAGTTCTCAGTTTTCATCACGTGAAAATCTCATCTGTAAGATGTGATTAATCGCACTGGTGGTTCAATGTGACTCTTTGTAAACTATACATTACCTCCATGAACTTGATGTTTTCACTAAGTCATAAAATGACCATGATATGTCAAAGAAAAGGTGAAAACCTGGCTCAGCTGGACAGAACAGAGCCAGTGATTTCACAGCTTTTTATTATAGAGCCTGCAAACTGTATCTGTTGGAATTAAGTGTAGATTTTTATGTGCTACAAATACCACTGTAGCACACTGACACCAGAGTTATTACAGGAGTTTGTTAAAGACAGAACAGCAGCTACAGCTCTGATGACTTGATCTGAATTAGTCAAACTGAAATGTTGCCATTGGTGGAACACATCAGATACCATCCATGTTGCTCCATGCTCATAACAAGTCCACTTGCAACTTGTTTTTTCATATACATCATCTGGCCGTCAACAAACTATCGAGAGTCTGGCCACTCTGAGGGGGTAAACACTGAGGAGAAGGTTGGAAAACATTTTTCATTTGCAGTGTTTGCTTTTTTTTTAACACGCATTCCTTTTATAACCAAGCATTCACATGCAATTCTTAAACACATATTCATGACCATTCCCGTTCAGGCAGAACTCACTGGACAGACACTGTACACTATTGTTCCAGCAGTCAGTATTTCTGGGTGTTGTGATAGTGGTACAAGAGTTAAAAAAAAAACCTGTTGTGGCCTCTTTGAAAATGTATATTGAGATCACATACAGTGCAGGGGTTTCTCACATCAATGATATGGCACCTGAAATTCTGAAAGCCCATCCAAACTGGAGCTGACTACGTGTGACGTGTGTTTCATCACAATTTGTCTCTGTCCAACAGCTCCTTCAGTTCATTCTGAATGTCCTCTGGCAGCTCCAGAGGAGGCAGGTCATCCAGACACAGGTCTTCCTGAGCGGGCATCTCCAGAGGAGGGAGTTGGGGGATTGCAATTTCCTTCCCTTTACCTGTACTCTTCTTCTCCTGTCCACTTCCTGTCCCCATTGCACCACCTGCATTTGGGAGCACCCAGAGCTCCGAGCGTTCCACAAAGTCCGCTGCCTCAGAGCGCAGACGGGCGTTTTCTGATCGTAGCTGCCTGTTCTCAGCGTCCAGGCGCTGATTTTCGTCCATCAGGTGCTCGACCAGACGCCGCAGGTCTTCGATGGTTGTCTGTTGTTCTTCCAGGCGGGTTTTGTCATCTTTCGTGGTTTTAGATCCAGAACACGGCGGAGTCTGGCAGCCTCCAGACTGTCGAGTCTGTAGCTGATACAGTAAGGTGTCATACTCTCGCTCACTCCTTCCCCCACACGTGGCGCCTGACAGTCCCTGGGTCCCATGGGGCAGCAGTGGACCTGCAGGCTGCACCTGGGAGAGGAGACCTGGGCTGCTGAAGGGCTGTGCTCCCCCTGCTCGAGCCTTTGTGGCCTCGCGACGTGCTTCTCTCTTCCAGCGCTCCTGGATCAGTCGCTGCTGTTTGATGTGACTGTCCCGCTGTAGCTCCATGGACAACCGAGCCTGCAAACACAACCGTTTAACACTGTATACAATCATACAACTGATCACGGGTAAATGAGTTACACAAAGTACTTTAAACGGAAACTTGTTACACGTACGTAATGAATACTTGCAATAACTACTGTATTTAGGGTGAACACAGGATTATCTTTATCTTTTCTGTCATTTTGCCAAAGGGCTGTATTTGCAATTAATGTTCAACACAGAAGAAAAAAACAGTTTTCCACTGCAACACAACACTCCAGAGGAGCCTTGTAATCCTCACATTCATCCACAGCAGTGTCTATCACTGAGTGCATCCAACAAAACCATTATTTTAAGCATTGACTTGCAGTAGAATCCTTCTAGACAATATTTCACATTGAAAGACACCAACTCACCTGGTCACACTCAGTTTTATTTAGTGCATCGGTCAGAAGATCTGAGTAGAGAAACAGAAGCATTGAATGATTTCAACCAACACACAACAGTTTATAAGTCACAGCAGGTCAGTTTCTCTCTCAGGTCATGTTTCATACCGTCGCAAATTGGTTAGGCTGTGATGTCATATCACAGAGCACAAAGAAATACTCCAAAGTATTATTTTACACACTAACACAATCATGTTGCAGTAATATGCATCTATATTACTGAATACTATATAACAAGCTGCTTAATGCACAGAGTGGTCAATCCAGAAAGTGGTCTGTACCAGCACAGTGCTTTCAAGCTACTAATGAGCACTCAGAGCACACACTCTGTGTCCATCTGTATGTAGCTGTTTCCACCATTATCCATCATTAATGATGACAGATGAAAAAGGTTATAGATAGATAGATAGATAGATAGATAGATAGATAGATAGATAGATAGATAGATAGATCCGTTTAATCCCTTGGGAGTATCCTTCGGGTAACTGTACGCACTATTTATTTATTTATATAATCTGTTTACGGGTCGCAGGGGAGTCTCCACGACTGCCACCCAAATCACACTACACCACACTGCCAGCCTTCCTGTTGGTGGTGAACACACTGAAAATTATGTGGGTCAGGATGGTATGCTATGATCAGAGCACCTCAGTGGCAACCTGACAGCTGGAGGACACATTCATAACTGCTAAACCACAACTGCCCTTCCACTATTTTAGGTTGCAATAAAAAAAAGGTTTTCTGCAAAGCTTTATTTACCTGCAGCCTTTACATGGCAGGCAATAGCCTCTTCATATTTGCCCGAAGTGACTAAGCGCTCTGCCTTCCTGCACTGCTGGTGAGCCTGTGGAGAGGCGGCACAGATGTGGTTAAGAAAGAGAAAAGAAGGGGAAAAAAAAAACACCTAGGCCTAATTCTAAACAAGTGTAAGAATAAGCCAAATATAACTCTCAGCAAGTGCTAAACTGTAACTGTGAAAAATAAATTAAAAAAACTAAACTAACACACAAAGATACACGTATTACATTTACAAAAGTCATGTTTATGATTTTCAAAAATAGTTTTATGCACCTACCAATTACATAAATGGACAAGCAGGTTATCAACACACTTAAAATGTGTTAAATTACACTTCTTTAAAAAAACTGTGTAGTTTCAGTTTTACAAAATCTACTTTATGTTTTTTGTTCTACACCCTTGCAACGTAATCCTGTTTGAATAAGTACTTTTCCATGATGTAACACTACCAACTTCTTATTCAAAACCTGTGATTGACTGAAATACCAGGACTAAACCGCGTTCCCATGTATTAATGTACGAAACAAACAACAAACAGCAGTAGCGGTGTTAGCGGTTAGCCCGTGTAGCTTCCCGTACACTCCACTGGCTTCAGTAACGTTAGCCTGTTATTGCAACACAAAAACTCACCATGTTGAGTGGACTGTCCACGACCTCCATGGCTTCTCTACTTCGATCGTTTACACTACATGAAAGGTGTCTGTTTCCCGCATGGACTGTCATTCGCCCTGCGCTGACAAATCCCGTGAAAATAATCAAAAGAAAAGAAAATGCTGCCCTGGCAGCTCACAGTCGACTACACAGTCAGAGCTGCGACCGTCGTCAACACGTCTTGACGTCGTCGTGCAGTCACATGACGATGCGTCACATTACCGGAAGTGAAGAGCAAGCCGTCTTTAAACATAAAAGTCTTTGGCATTATAGGCGTCATAGTGGTCGAAATATGTGTTTTTTTGTAAGGCGTTTGTTTGCATCTAATAAATATAAATAATGCTAATAAATTTAGCAAACAAAATTATATTAATAAATTAAATTCAAAAACTATATTTGCAATGATTCCTCCTTCTGATATTGCGAATGTATTCTTTCTGAGTTTATACCTAGTTTTATCGTGAAATTCTGAACGGAAATGTGCTCCTCGAACGTTGTCACTCTGTTTTTGTGTCAGGTTTGAGCTAAAATGTACAGTTATTTTAATTAATAATGCACCAGGAGCATGTAAAATGTTATGCATATATTTGTTTCATAATTTTTATGCAACAACAGCTCTCTCGTATATTTTAACTTAATACGAATGCCTAGTTTTTAAGACCAGAAGACAGTTCGTGGTCAGTGTACTTCCTCTATCTGCAGTCTGGTGATCACTATCGTTCACACAGTGTAGCTCTTAGCCGTGACACTTAACGTTACTCATGTTGATAAAAAGGCGAGTTCACGCCTGTTTGTTGGCCTCCACCATGGGCTCCTTGGTGTTGGTAATGATGGCTCTTTATGGAGCTTTCGGTACACGGTCCCGCTCCTCCTCCTCCTTCAGCCTCAGAAGGGACTACCAGCTGATGGGAAGACCACTGTACAAACTGGACCTGGGCTGGCCCCGGAACCCTGAGCTCTTTACCGGGAACGTATTCGCTGTGGCTGTTGATCAATTCGCTGGGGTGGTGTATGTTGCCCAGAGAGGTAAGCATACAGGTCATTTCAATAGTGTAAATATTACAATAATCAGGCACACTATGTATATAATATTAATACCTTTAAGACTAAGCTATGAGTCAAGGTTTCTGTTATTGTTTACAGTCATTGCCTATATACTAAATGAACAGGCGGTATGGTGTTTATGGTGTTTCTGACAAATACGTCACATCCACAAAGTATACCAACAAATCAAAATCAAGAAAATCACCAACCTCTGAATATCATTGGACTTTTTGACAGTCTCTTTATTAGCGTTGTTTGTATCTATCAATGGTCTTTAATTTGTAGGAATCCATTGTATATTTGACTTGTTTCCTTTCAAGGCGACAATGTGCCCAAAGTATTAGTATTCACCACTGATGGGGATTTCCTAATGCCCTGGAACACAACCACTCTGGAGATGCCTCATGGGATATTTTTAGCTGACGCGGGGTCCTTGAATCCTACTCTATGGATCACAGATGTGGGGAATGGCCCATATGGTCACTGCATCAAACAGTACTCACCATCTGGGAAGCTACTTCAGGTAACAGGTTTACCATCAGTATTTGTTGCGCCCCCTCCCAGGTTAATTCCCTCCGTATTTGTGTGGCAATAGAACCTCAGTGTGAATCTTCTTGTTGTGTGTCAGGTGCTTGGCACACCAGGGAAGGCGGGCCATGGGTTGAAACCTCTGCAGTTTGACCAGCCAGCTGAGATTTTTGTGCACAGCTCTGGGGAAATGTACATTGTTGACGGGGATGGTGGAATGAACAACCGTCTTATCAAGCTCTCCAAGGAGCAGGAGGTGGTGTGGATGCATGGGGAGAAGGGACAAGGCCCTGGCCAGTTCAACATTCCCCACAGTGTGACTGTGGACAAGGCCCTGAGAGTGTGGGTGGCTGATCGAGGCAACAAAAGAATCCAGGTCTTCAACTCCATCAACGGAGATTGGCTGGGCTCTTGGGGCGGCTGCTTCACTGAGGATGCACCGTACTCCGTTCGCTTGACTCAAGACAAGAAGTACTTTGTCGTCATTCAGCTCAACACCAATCAGATATCGCTGCTGGATGCCCCGCCTGTGGGTGTAATTGGCGAGTGCAAAGTGATAAGTGTCATACAGTTGGCTGAGGAGGTGAAGCCTCACCTGGTGGATCTGGATCTAAAGACTGGGGCCCTGTACGTGGCAGAGATCGGAGCCCAGCAGGCTCAGAAGTTCATCGCCTTCAGCCTGGATGGGAGTTTCCTTTAGAGTCACCCTGCAATTTAACCAAACAAAAGAATTTGATGGTATAGAAATGAAACTGGGTCTGTGAGAGTCTTTGAAAAAAGATGTACATAAGAACTGTGGATGTTTACAGTGTTATTTAATTGAAAGTGCCACTTCTTCCTCTTTTTCCCTTCTTTTTCGTTTGGTTTGTCCTTTTTTCAGGGGTTACCACAGTGAGTCAATGTTCCTCATATGTCTCACTCTGTTTTCTGTATCTTCTACTCTGACTCCAACTACCTCCATGTCCTCCCTCACTGCATCCTTCAATCTCCTCTTTGTCTCCTACCTGGTAGCTCCATCTCTAGGACCATTTTTCTACCAATATAACCACTGTTCCTCCTCTGAACATGTCCAAAGCATCTCAATCTGGCTGTATAAAATTAATATTAATATGCTACAGATACGCATTTACACATTTAGTTGGGTAGTGCATACTGTATACTTGAGTGCTACATGTTTGCAGTGCATCTGCACCAGTGTGGATCTTCTGGTTTCTTCACACCTTCAGTCTACTGTATATATTTGTAGCATATAATGTCATCTGCTACAATAGTAGTTATTTGTCCTTTTTTTACTGTCATGACAAACTATTACAATATTTGAGGGAAAAATAATAATAGTTTAGAGATGACGTTGGATTTTGTAGTTGAGAACACATTCAAAATTCTATTTATTTATGAGTTAATACAGGTATGGGCAAACTAAGGTTTTTTAATGCGGCCCACCAACCTTGTTCAAGATAAATAATTTATTTATATTATCATCACACTTTTGCCTTTTTTCTTGCAACAATGCGTTTCTCCAGTAGATGATGTCATAAAGGGCATTTAAAATGTAGAATTTTAGCTGGCCATTTATTTTAGGTCAAACAAACGAGCCTTCTTTCTGCTCTGGACCCGGCCCGGTGTCCAATTTTAGGACAAATTGTTCCTGCGAGTCAAAAAGTTTGCCAAGCCTGAGTTAATGTCTGTGGAAGTTTCAGGAAAATGTGGATACAGTAGGTGTACAATTTAAGAACTGCTTTTCTCTGGGCATATTTTCAAGTAATCTGTCAATCAAATATAATATTAGTCACGAAATTGCACTGACTAATTGCACTGACAATTCAGACTTTTTCCATGGCATACATACTTTCATGCAAAAATGATCTTTTATGCCCGATATCTCTTACTTAAATGCTTGATTAAAAGAAGTAAAGGTATATTTTCTGTGGCATACAGTGCTTTTTACTGCTTCTCTCTAAAGTGAAAATATTGATTGATATTATTCTGTTTCACTTTTGACTTCATTTGGATGCACGTTGTAATGCCAAAATTACTTGTATTTATATCTGTTGCCGTTTATTTACACTGTTCTCTTTCTATCAATAAATCAGCAGAATTGTTGACAATATGCATTTCTTATCGCTCTCCAAACCTGTTTGGACTAAACTTTTGTACCACTAGATGGAGCTAAGTCTACATCGGTCTCGTTTTTTTTCAACAGAGGCGTAGCTGTTACTCTTACTGTCATTCGCCTCATGTCGTTGTTTATAGATCTCAGCATAAGTCATTTCAGGAATTTTGTTTTTGTCATTATATTCTTCACATTCTCTTCTACAAAAATCCAAATGCTGTTTAGTTGAATTTCTAAGGGATTTAAAGGTTGGGATGATTTAGGAAAGGAAAGCAAACTCCTTGTCGTTGTCATTCACACCACTGCACACAACCACATTTGACCTCTGTATTTAACCCATCACCAAAGTGAACAGTGGGCAGCTTTGAGCACTAGGGGAGCAGTGAGTGAGGACGGTGCCATGCTCAGTGGACCTCAGTGGTAACTTGGCGTTAGGGGGATTTGAACTGGGGACCTTGCCGACCCAAGTCCGCTTCCTTAACAACTATGCCACCAACTACCTAAACTGAACTCAACCAGTATAGTTTAGTGGGTTATGATTAATTAATAGATAGTTTGAGAAGGTCCTGGTCGAGCAGCCATACAGATAAACTTTAAACTTGGAGTCACTGGCGGCTTAATACTACAAAATGCCTAAAGGTCACAGTAATGTGAAGGGCTAGTGGTCAGACATACAGGACAATATAATAATAATAAGCTCCGGGACTTAATATAATACAGTGATTCCCAAAACCAACCAAAATGGTTCCCAGGCACCCAGTATAGAAGGCCTTCGCCAGTTCAATGAATAATATATAAATATTCTATTTTTTCATAATAATTTTACTATGCTTTCTGTTGCTAGAGCAGATAACTGAAGTTGTTTTTTTTTCTTGGGGTGCAGCTTGTCATTAAGGGCTAAAGGGGCGATCCTGAACCCAGACCAGTTGGGAACCACTGATAAATAAGACAATCTATTAACTATTGTTATTGAAACTATTGTCATATCAAAAAAGGGCTGAAGAGAGTTGAAAAGATGTGTCATATTTATTGCTGAAACATAATGTTTGTGCTTGGGAATGACTCAAAACAGGAAGTTGGACTTTGCACTGTAGCTGGAGGCCTTGTTGGTTTAGGGAATGTTTGGTGTTTTTCTTACCTGCAAAATGGTGGAGGTGCATCACACTGTTCTGTAGATGATCTACCAGTCTTCTTATTGGAGGTTGCCTTTGGTCAGTTCACCTCGGAGATTGACATCAATTTCTGGGAGTAGCTCTTCCCCATTTTACTGTTTGAACCCTTTTCCAGCATCAGTGGATTCCTACTCAGAGGGACACTGGTGGCCTAGCAGTTAAGGAAGTGGACTAGGGTCTGCAAGCCTTCATGTTCAAGTCCACCAGCTGCCAGGTTGCATAGCACCGTTCCTACCCACATAGCTTCCAATGGGCTCACCACCCACAGCAAGACTCACAGTATGGAGCAGTGTGATTTGTGTGGCAAACATAAGCAGATGAAGATGAATGGATATATTCTTTCTCTGTAGAAATCTGTAGTTGACAGCAAGACACAAACTGCCTAAGAACTAAAGTCCAGGTCCTTAAAATGTTCTTCAGTTTGGCAAAAACTTTGCTCTGATTACAAATTTACAAGAATTAAAACACCAAAATAGGTGTAAAAGGTATAAAAACACTGTAACAGTACAATTTTGACCTGATCTTGTTTACTCGTCTTGTTGATTTTTATAACATACCCCGCAGGCACCAGGTAGTCGATGGAACCTATTAGGTGACGGCTTCAACACCACAATGGTGAATCCCACTTTAAACTGGGACTGCTGCAGTGGCAGCTGAACAAAAAACATTTATGGTCTTAGTGAGGTGGGACATGGAAAGAGTGGGTGCAACAGTGCAGACCAGGGTGACATGGAGGTAGATGATCTGTTGTGTTGTCTCTAGAGAGAAAAAAATATATAGAAATAGTTTTTTATTTGTTTCAATATATGTAAAAGTTCAGCAGATAAGTTACCTCCAAAGAACTGCATTCAGATATTGTCTTTGCAGCAAATGTCTTATTTTAGTCCCACTCCAGGACTGTGGGACAGAAAGTCAGGAGCTGCTCCTTCACTGCGGGTAAAAGAGCATCACCTCCTACACGCTTCCTCCTGCAGCAGGTATTTGTGTGTGTTTCCTGCTCACTGTGCAGCTGTCAAGGATGTGCATGTCCATACTGTCACTCCCATTGACTTCCATATAATACAGAGGAATGTGAGTGTAGGAGTCGGGCCTTTTCTGCACACTGGGACGATCACACCGACTCACACTTTTCTGGATCCCCATCCACCTCACACTCTCTCTATCACGCACACCTCCCTGCCTTTTCTTCACACTCTCGCTCTCACACAGCCTTTGTTCTGCTGCCGTCTCCTTGTTGTCCTCAGCCTCTATGCTTTCTGCCTGCCTGGCTGTTTTTGCTGACAGACTGCAGCTGGGTGTCATGGCTGGGAGAGAGGCGGGTTCCAGAGTGTGTAGGCTGGCCTTTAGAGTCCCTCTGCATGGGGAAAGCCCACACAACACTCCCACACACCTTACACCACACACACAGGAGGGATTCCACTCCTCACAAAGGCCACTTCCTTGTTAGAGGCATTCATTTGTTAAACGCATCACATTAAAGACCGTTTCAAAGGACACACACCCCTGCACAGGCACCCACACACACACACACACCCTCTATAAAAACTGATATGTTCTCGTTCAGATTTTATTGCTATAAGAGAAAAAACAGGCTATATGTTAATGCTAGAGGTTTTAAAAATGGAAGAAGACAATACATATTGACTTTGTCTTTTAAATGTATGTATGTAAATATACATTGTCGTGTGTATATATGTATATGTTCAGTTGGTGTTAGCCATCTATTTTAGATAAACAACTCACTTAACATATGATCACAAAGGGAAAATAGAGAAGAAAAATAATATATAACAGAAAGATTAAATATATAATATACATATATTTTATATTTATATATGGATATACATATATGTTTATTATGCAATACTTTAGTTAAGGAACTTAACATATGACCAATCGGGGAAAATGGAGAAGAAAGATAATCGATTTTTATGCTTCTATATTGTCAAAACCTGAATATAACAATAAATAGTGACTCATCTTTACTCTTGAGTTCCAGGGATTTTATTTTTTGCCCAGGGCTTCATTATCAAAGTTCGCTTCTGTTGCCTCATCGTGCAGCTGCTGACTTACTTCCTGTTTAATCCCAACGCTACAGGCACAGGGGACGTAACTGCTGCTGTGTCGCCACTACTGTCTTGTCCTGTCGAGAACACAAAGACGCCCTGGGATGGACGATATAACGATGTGTCTGTGTTACGACACACACTCAGGGCACGCACTTCCTCTGTGAAGTTCTGGCATTTCAGCTCCAGAAATATGTTTAGCATAAAAGTTCAATTATAGTTTAAAAACATATAATTAATTGTAAGGTTAAACTGGAATTTAACAGGAAATAAACCTTCACTGTTCTTAATCTAGCCAGTATAAACGCTTTTCTTCTAATTTTTTGATAATCATTTTAGATCTACCCCAAAACTCTCCCAGCAGCTCTCAAGAAGATCAGGTGAAAAGAACCACCAAAAGGGTTAATTCTTGTAAATATCTGATGCTGAAACTGAAAGTTTTTGTGTCCTACAGGAAAACAAACCCAGTGTTGAGTAGGTGTGAAGGTTTCTGGTTCTAGGCCAAAGTGTGTGTCAGCAGCCTGGATTGACAGGCCTCCTCTCAGAGGCCAGAGGACACAGCAGGAGGCAACAGGACATGAGGAGGTGCACCCTGGGAGCAGGCAGGGTTGGTAGTAGTGAGTGTCAGCTTAGAGACAGATGACTCCACGCTGGGATGATTGGTGTAGTGCTGAAAGTGCACTTGTGTTTCCTGTTTGCTCAGGCCCTAGCCTGGCTGAAGGTAGGGTCTGTTTCTTGATCGTGGGACTGGACAGATGGACAGCTCCCCTTCAACCATCTCAGTAGATATGGGCCTTTACGCCATAGAAGAACCTTAAAAAATACATTTGTAGCTGACATTTGTGCTGTAGGGCAACCCCCTGTGACCACTTCACCACCTTGATGCCAGTTATAGGTTTTTTTCCCCCCAAATATTGGTCTTATTTGTTTATTTATTCTCCAGGCTGTAGACAAAGTAAAAAAAAAACAGTAACACGTGACTTTATTGCTCTTAAAAAAAAATTAGGGTGTTTTTCATCATTCATCACATGCCCTTTAAGGTACTTCTGGTTGCCCTTTCTCCACATGTTGACACAGATAAGCGTTCACTTCCTCTTTCGGACCTGAATAACTGGCTAATTTGTTTGGCACTGAATGAAGCAGTTTGTAGTTAAATATGCATGACAGAACAACAGGTGCCTCTGTTGAGTCTGATGGAAATTTGAAAAGTATAAGACCGTGCTGTGTGTGTGTGTCGTCACTTCAATGCTCTGCTGCTCATATGTCATATGTGTGATGATTGTTAATCAGGGAAAAACCCTGTTAGTTTGTTTGCCTTTCTTTGTTAAGACAAGATCGTCTCTGTGGCCTCCACACTACTTCAGTTGTCCACCAATAATATATAAGCATATCATTATAAGGCCTTTGTTTGGATTATGGCTGAAATATGTATTTATTTATAACAGTATTTAAGATGTTGCATTTCTGATGATCTGGCTGTACCCTTTATATATATATATATATGTATATATATATATATATAATATAGCATAGCATGTAATTTAGCATTGACTAAGCCTCAACAGCAATTACCCAGACAACAAAATTGATGTGAATTAATATTATTATCAATAATTCATCTTCATCCTCTTATCCATTACTTGGTCTCAGGGGCAGCAGTCTCCATGACTGCCACCCAAATCACACTGCTCCATATTGTCAGCCTTCCTGTGGGTAGTGAGCCCACTGTTATGTACAGTAGGTCTGGACAGTGCTATGATCGGAGCACCTCAGTGGAAATCTGACAGCTGGTGGATTAGAACCTAAAGCCAAGTCTGCTTCCTTCACTTTGCTGTTATAATAATTATTATTAAAATGATGTCTCTTCTGCTCCTCCTACACCTCTGCTCTCTGTGTGGTCACTGGTTATCTGGAATCTGAATGCTGGTTAAGTTATCTGATGCATATTACTATTTATAATAGTTATAAACAGAACAGCGCTCATATTTTCCGCCTATGTCTCCACCAACCATGATGTAGACACATGTGAATCTGCTTCCTTAACTTTGCTGTTATAATAATTATTATTAAAATGATGTCTCTTCTGCTCCTCCTACACCTCTGCTCTCTGTGTGGTCACTGGTTATCTGGAATCTGAATGCTGGTTAAGTTATCTGATGCATATTACTATTTATAATAGTTATAAACAGAACAGCGCTCATATTTTCCGCCTATGTCTCCACCAACCATGATGTAGACACATGTGAACAGAGATGACAGGGTGAGATGGGGGCGTGAGCTGCTCACTGGCAGAAGCACTGCATCAGTTCCTGTGTGCTGTTGAACATTAACAGGCTGTTCCATCACAGGCTGCCACTGTGAATGGGCCTGAATGTGGCTGCAGTATCCTGAGGTCCTGCTGAGGCAGACGGGAGGCTGCCAGTGTCTCATCAACTGGACCCTCTGTCTTTGTTTGTCTGGACGGGACAAGACAGGGATGACGACACGTCAGCCATAACGGCCTCATCTGTAGTTTTCTGCTGCAGGAACTCGGTCAGTGGTCGGCTCAGAGGAAGCACACAGGAAGTGAGGAGCACTTTCAGTATCATCAAACGTTTCAATGAGTTTACAAAACTTCAAGCCAGATTATTTTATAGTAAGGTCTGCTTAGATGAGCATGGGACATATAAATAAAGTGCATGAGGTGCCAGGGTTGCGGATGGTGTGCAGTCTGCGCAGCATCATTGAATCCCATCAATCTCAGCCTGTCTTTGTTCTGTGAGATGGACAAGACAGCGGTGACAACACTTCAGCCATAATAGCCTCGTCTGTAGTTTTTTTCAAGTCAGCTGAGGAAGGAAGGAAGGAAAGGTGCAACACGCATGAAAAGTCATAAACACTGCTGATGACAAAGATTGTGCTGAGCGGCTGCTTCACCGCCAGTCCAATTCAGATCGAATTTTCACTGTTGTGCGGTCGACCTGGAATGTTGGCTCTGCACAAAGAACTGAGGGGAAATGTGGATGATGAGATGAAATGTCTTTTATTTCTTTTTAAGGAGGAGGATAGAAGAAGAATCAGCACCAAAATAGTAATTTTGTTTGTGTTTGATTTTATATAAGAATGTTGAATATGCACAAAATCTTATCTTGGAAAAACTCATAAAACTGATTACTATTGAGTGAATCCTCTGAACATGCTAGAGTTAATACTGAGGTTAACACAAGGCTGCCATAAATCCCTGGGTCATTGATTGTGGTGCCCAGAGTGCATTGATCTGGCCAACAATGTGTCCACAGCACCAAGACAAAGTAGACGAGGAAATGGCTGAGCCCTGACCATGAATACTTCAGGTCAGATTGTAAACCTCTCCTTCAATTTTTCCCAATTTCTCAAAAAAAAAGAAGTCTATTATCTAAATATTCTTATAATTGAAAAACATTTCAGAAAATACTCTTCGGTTACTGCAGAGTCCAGTAGAGTTCAGTTGCACTACACTTTCTGCAGCAAGTTACCTTGGTCAAGTATTGATCTGGACTTTTTGGTGATCAGTGGACATTAGGAGGAAACGTAAGGTAATTTATCTGCATGTCTCTGACAAAATAAAAGCCAAAAAGTGATGAATGAAGCTTATTGATTTTGTTCAAATTTCGTTAAAAGAAGACATTTTGTGAGTACGCAGAACTTTTCTATAAAAACGTAGGACGTTTAATCTTCCCTTTATCACCGTAGCTACAATATTATCCCTACAGTGATATAACATCCTTAATGTTTCATCATATGCAGATGATAGAGGATTATTTGTTTAAGAAAGGGGGGAGGGAGATTGAATGACGACAAAACTAATAAGGAAAATGGTTCTAGGAGTTTTTGAACATTTTTTTTATTCTGGAGAGAGGATGAGATTTTTCTATTTTCGGAGATCATCATCCTCAGATCGCATCGCGGGCACAATTCAATATAAGAGTAAACCCATCAGCATCAGCTCCGAGGCCTCAGCAGAAACACAACACACACACACACACACAGACGATCAGCACTGACAGAGGGATTCTTGATGATTTTCTAATAGGGTTTATTTCTCTTCCCTGTCATTAGTCAAACGGTGACAAATCCATCTGATCTCCGCCGTGATGTTATATGAACTTCACTGAGGGAAACTCTCTGCTCTGCTGCCCAGATGAGCCTGAAACCTGAACCCTTTCACTCCTTTTTTACTTAATTGAGACATTGAGAGGCAAATTGAACAATAGCCCAGTGTAATTAAATCTAAGCAATACCCTGTTGTGTTAGTTTAAACCTGTAATGATGTTTTTGCTCCGCTCCTCTCTCCTGCACCCCAACAATTAAAAACTCGCTAAAGAGCGTAAAGACGGTCGGATCGAGTTCTGCTTAATGCCAGCGCTGTGGTTTCTCTGTCGTCCTCCCGTGGCGGCGGAATCTAATAAATGGTATAATCACGCTTCCTTAATGACAAGACGCAGGTGCAGGGTGATTTGTTTTTCTTAAATTGACGTTCAGGATAAGAATTACGCCAAGCCAAAACTTCCCGGTGATGGTGCTTGACAGACTTGGAGGGGTTCAAAATGTGATGGCGATAGTTGATGAGAAAGAACGTGTCTATTTGTTTGGCAGAAATTTGGCTGAGAATTGTCTGTGAGAGTCATTTATTCATTCATCTTCATCCGTGACCAGGTCTCAGGGGCAAAATGTTTAAATCTTAAATAGAAAAAAGAAACTTTTTTGCAGTCTTTCACAGTTTCCTTTAGTTTCCCGTTAGTGTTTGTGTGTTCCATGGGAGCTCAAAAACTCATTGGCCTGAAATAAAATCCTGAAATGTTGCTCAGCTGATTGTAACTAACATAAATATCAATTAATTGCCGAAACTATTTTTATTACATAAGTAGCTAGATTACTTATAGGTGGC
The DNA here is from genome assembly GCA_016785265.1 of Paraplagusia blochii. Classification (NCBI taxonomy): domain Eukaryota; kingdom Metazoa; phylum Chordata; class Actinopteri; order Pleuronectiformes; family Cynoglossidae; genus Paraplagusia; species Paraplagusia blochii. The sequence goes on from JAFBJS010000158.1 coordinate 283,548, forward strand.
AGTGGTGGCCTAGTGGTCAAGGAAGCGGACTTGGGTCCGCAAGGTCCCCGGTTCGAATCCACCAGCTGCCAGGTTGCCACTGAGGTGCTCTGAGCATAGTACCGTCCCAACCCACATCACTTCTTGTAGGGCTCACCACCCACAGGAAGGCTCACAACATGGTGCAATGTGATTTGGGTGGTGCCAGCTGCCCCTGATGCCACCCCTGCGACCCGGCAACGGACAAGCAGAAGAAGATGAATGAATGAATGAATGAAGTAGCTAGATTCAGGAAGTCTTTCAGTTAGGACTGGCTCATCAAGGAAGGTGCGATGAAAATGAGTTTGACTAAATAGAAATAAAAGCAGTGGTAAAAAAGAAAGGGAACGTGGCCTTTTTGTCTCTTTTCTCCTGTCCTCCTGTCTCCGTTGGACTCCTCTCTTTCCCTCTCCCCTGTTCTCCCCTTTTCCTTATGCTCCTTGTTTAACCGGTGTCTGTAGAACTGAATGGCATTCAATTATGAGGACTATTATCAGTCTGGAGGGTTAGGGCCTCGTCTAATTCACTCCTACTCCGTTGTCACAACATTAGGACCCCCAACCCTCCCGCCTCTCCTCTGTTATCTGAACCAACACACACCGGCCATCTGATAATAATACCTGATAATGATGTCTCCCCTCCTCCAGCCCCCGCCCCCACTACAGCTCGTCCCCAGCTAAATGAAAGCAGGGAAGTGGATGAACGTCTCCTCAGCTGCTTTAACTGCATTAAAGAGTTGGGGCAGGTACGGTTTCCTATCAGTTTGATCCAGGAGGAAACAGGAGACTCAGCAGCATCATTAGTGAGCAGACGTAATGTAATCACTCACCGAGAAGGTGTGTGTGTGTGTATGTGTGTGTGTATGTGTGTGTGTGTGTGTGCCAGGCAGGGGGTTGGACGGCCTGTATTACATCTATCAGTTGCAGAGGTTATTAAAAGTGAACTTTTTTTGACTTATTTACCATGGTTTATTATCAATATATCTCACATTACCAGACAATTGCAGCTGAACTTGAGTTTTTTGAAGCCTTTGGGCATGGAGAGACGTGCAGGTCAGACGGGTTCACACGGCTGAGTGTCAGGTAATTAGTTTGAGTTAAAGGCATCTTTACATAATGCTTGTGGGAGTGTGTGCATTGGTCCATCTCCTGTGGTTGTGTGGAGAAACTTTTGGACTAAAAGAATTGCTTTGAGATGAAACATTCTCCTGGGGATAGTTTGAAAAAGATGATTTTTTTAAAGTGAAAAAAAATCAATATTTAAGTCTCTGTAAGGCTGAAAAAATATGGTTATCCATAAAATACACACCCTAGAACAGAAAGGCCACCTGAGAATTTAGTGTACAGTTGAATTTCCTTGATTGCTGTGATTGCTTGATTTATTGTGTGTTACTGGAAAAAATATGAATACTAAAAAAGATAACACAACCCGTAAATAGCTTCTTTGAGGGCTAAGACAAAAAACTAATGTTGAGGTTGAAGGAAATTTTTGTTTTCTGCAATTTTTTCATTAATCCCAATCGAAAGAACTTGTCTGCAGCATTTCAGAATAATCCTAACAGACTTGTTGGTAAAGATAACGTAATTTGTGTAGTACATATAAATAATCTTGAAAGACTTAATAATAATAGTATTGAGTAAAAAGGGGAAAACATCACGGGAGGCAAGGAAATCAAAGCGTCCAGAAGCAGAAAGGGAGGAGGAATAATAAAAGACCACTTGGATCAGGATGCTGGTCCAAGTGGAGGAGATTGGTGACATGACAGAGAGAAATAAGAGAAAGGAAATGAGGACAAGAGAGTGGAAGTGGGATGAGAAGTGGAGAGCCTCTTTATCTGTGACGCATCAGGTCATAATACATAAAACCCTTCCTGTGAACCATTATACTCCACAGCCTCCCCATCAGTGTGTGTGTGAAGAGGCCCTGCTCATGGAGCAATTTTGTACTTTGGCTATTTTGTCCTCCTGGCAGTGCGTCACAGAACAACGTGCATTAAGTCATCGTTGTTTATTTGCATGGAATGGGACGCAGAGTCAGGTCCTTACCTTCTCGGGGCCCGAGATGGAGATGGAGGTGACAGTATGGTGTGTGAGGCTTTTAGTGTCACTGAACCATGAACTATAGTCACACTGTTGGTTCAGATTGTATGTAAAATTCTCTGATTGAAACGTGAGGCTGTATAATATCCAGATATTTACATCTACGCCCTGTTTTACGTTTGGGAAAACATTTTGTCTCCTCACAGGCCACAAATGAATACTGAACATGGAAGGAGAAGTAAATAGAATACTTTTAGCCTTCTCTATCCCATCTGTAGAGAAAATGTGGGCATTACAGGGAAAGGGCAGAAGCGTAACTTAATAAAAATAAATCAACTATATCATTTGGACAAGTTTGGAGGGCCGGGTTACAAAACTGAACGGGCCTCATCCTGCCCCTGAACCTTATTTTACCCTGGCTTGGTTAAGCAGAATTGAAGCAAACAAAAATAAAAATGAACAAACAACTAAAATAAGGAAACTATTGTTGATTCCACTGTTAAAGGGATGCAGTGAATAATTTCGTCATTTGTTCGTTAATATCAGTTCAGAGAAAAATTTCCGAGTCGGAGCAGATGCAGCTTTTTTCTGTGTTATTTTTGCAGCAGACATAGTCATAGAGTCATAAATGGAACTAAAAAACAAACCAGAGGGGATTTCCTTCAACGCCCACCTCCCTGAGAGTGTGTGTGTGTGTGTGTGTGTGTATACAGTCGTTTGTGTGGTTGCAGAGGTGCAGAGTAAACATCTACATGTTCCTCTGTGAATTGAAATTGACATTTAGTCTCTGTGACCTGAGAGTTGCCTTAATCTGGATTAAAGTGTATCTGTTGATTATCAAATTCTACCTACAAAATATTGGGGATTAACTAATCCAAGCCTTTGAGCTGATCCTTCTTATCAGGGGTCTTATTATTGTCATAAAAATCTCTGTTTTGGACGAAAATGTGTGTTTTATCTGCATCACTACTGCTGCAGGTCGTGACATGTGAATTTACAGCCACATTAACACACTTGAATATCCTTTCACCCAGTCTGCCTGTGAAAAATGTCCTTTTATCCGTGTTTAATCAGAATAATATCTATAAACTCATATTTCCCATCGTTTATCCTCATTGAGTGGAAGCAGAGAATGTGGAGATATGGACTCAATATCTCCAGAGGCAGAGTAATGACTCTCTCTCTTACCCTCTTGGTCGCTCTCTCCTCTCTCATCCTCCTGTCACTCAGTCATGCCGTGCCTCCGTGTCTCTGAGCTCCTCTCACAAATGTGATTTATCCCAATATTTGCATACAATCAAGTCTTCATAAAATTACCCGTTATTTCCTTCATTCATATCTTTTAACTTTGCGATGAGCTCCTTGAATTTGATTTGTCATTTTATCAGCAGCTTCTAATTGATTTATGCTAAACCATAGAGCTCCGCGGGAGACGAAGAAGAAGAAGAAGAAGACACAAAAGGTGGATGAGAGAAGAGCTGCGCTGTGATGCTGATGGATGGTTTATTTGTTGATCTGACACCGGTCTGTTCACTGAAGGCCATTAGTTAGGGTTCAAGCATTCAGTTCCCACACAAAGGGCATGATTTTTAGTTCTGAGTTGACAAATGTCTCCGTTGTGGTCAGTTTGTTCCACTCTGACCTCCAAGTTCAGTCGGACATTAGCAAATGTCCCACTGTCTCCTGCTGATGTGTTTAGGGGTTGAAGATCAAATTCAAATCTTCTTTTCCTTTCGGCTTGTCCTAGTTTTCAGGGGTTGCCACAGCAAGTCAACAATTTCTATCTCATCTTGTCCTCTGTATCTTCTACTGTGACTCCAACTATCTCCAAGTCCCCCTCCTCACTCATCCATCAATCTCCTCTTTGTCTCTCTAGGATCATTCTTCTACCAATGTATCCACTGTCCCTCCTCTGAACATGTCCAAACCATCTCAATCTG
>JAFBJS010000158.1:299216-311188 GCA_016785265.1 Paraplagusia blochii
GTGTATAAGAGACAGCACTCATGCTCATAGTCAGTAAGTGCAGTTAAACCCAATTTTTTCATGTTTTCTCCTAAATCACATATTGATTTTCATTTTATAGACCAATATCTTATTCTTCTTGCTTTGGGCGTGTCCCTTTTTCAGGGGTTGCCACAGCATGTCGACAATTTACATCTCACTTTGTCCTCTGTATCTTCTACTCTAACTCCAACTACCTCCATGTCCTCCCTCACTGCATCCATCAATCTCCTCTTTGTCTCCTACCTGGTAGCTCCATCTCTAGGATCATTCTTCTACCAATGTATCCACTGTCCCTCCTCTGTCCAAACCAAACCTGTCTCCATCTTGGTTTTAGCTTTTTCTCCAAACCTTTATGCCTGTGTTGTCCCTCTAATCACCTTAGACCAGTGCTTCCCAATATTTCTCTGTTACGCCCCCCCTTAGCAAGAAGAAAACAATTTGCGCCAGCCCCCCACCCCACCACCCACTCTCCACCGCAACTATAAATAACAGCATTTGTCTATAAAATAGTTCTAGCTACACCTCTGCATAACATTGTATCCTTGTTAACATAAAGAAACAAAAAAAGAGATATAGTTCAACTTAGAAGGATGTGCAATTACATTTTATCGTAGTACGGCGGAAAAAAAGCATGTTCCCCAGGGTCACACGTGCCCCCCTCAGCATCGCACCGCACCTCCCAGTACTTTGAAAATCCCTGCCTTAGAGGAAACGTAGAGACCCTAGAAAAGTCCTGATCCTGTCCATCCTTGTCACATTTAATCGGCAGTATAATACAGTCCCAGTTATTTTGGATGTAAATTTAAAAAACGTGTGTGTTAAACGCATCTATATACTTCCATCCACTCTGTTTGCCCACCTATGACAAGGTCACAGGGTCAGCAATCTCCACGACCGCCACCCATATCCCACAACACCATACCACACCTTTGTCTACCTTCCTGCACTTGTCCACTACGTAGAAGGCACCAAGCGCTCTAACTAAGGGCCTAATCACTGTTGCGATACCAACATGGTGAGCATGTATATATATCATTTTTTTTACTACAGATGTTCACTCATCCACAATAGGAAAACTGCAGCTCTTCTGTATTAAACCACCTGTAGCCCCACTACCCAGACAGGACAACAGACTATGAAGCCCAAACCAAAGTGTAGATGACAGTGTTTCCATGCTGGAACAGTTCAGTACAGTGTGGTGTCAGATCAGTCAGACCACAGCAGAGATGCAGAGCAGAGGTGGATGGTGATGGGGACGATGACTGTACACCTCGCTCTTACACTGGAACTTTACAGGGGCGTCTGCATGTGTGTTGATGAATATGCAGTCAACCAGATGCAGAGCTGCTCAGATTCCCTCTTGTTTGTCTGTCACACTAACTGCTTCATTTCTTTTTTTTTGTCTGTTTTTACCTTGAACTGAATAGTTTTACCCTCTTTATCCTGAACTCAGCATCACTGCCGTGTAGTTACAGTTACAGTTATTGTTACAGTACGATTGTGTCACACTCTCTACCCAGCAGCCCCCCTCCCTCTGCCCTGCTCAGAGGCACCCAGACTGAGACAAGGCCTGTCTCTGTGCCACAGCGGTTTCCTACTCTGCAGCTTGTGTCTTTTATCCATCTCTCTGCCTGTTCTCTCTCCTTCTCTTCTTCTCTATCTTGGACCGATATCAGAGTGTTTCTGCTCACTTTCATGTTTCACACAGCGTTCAGTGAAAGCTGCGTTCGGTCTGTGATGTAACAAAGCCAACTCTCATGGTGGCCACAGCCAAAGGAAGAATTATGGTTTTAAGCGCCGTGCCTTTCAGAACTCAAAGTAGTGATCTTCCACCTCGTGCAAAATCGTGTTATTGTGTGTCCCGGTGAGGACTGGTTTGATGGTGAGAGTGTCCTCTTGATGAGTCTTCCAGCAGGATGTTGAAGGACCTTCTGGTCATTTTGAAGGAATCTGGATCAAAGTCTCAAGTTCACTCTGTGCTGTGATGTCAGATTTGGTGCCACAGGTCTGTTCAGACTGGTCTTCTCTTGATGGAGAAGACAGGAAAATACGTTACAAGTAGCTGATAATAATTTGATTCCTGATTTGGAATTAAATTGTAGTTTGAAAGAAAAGGCATCAAGTAATTGTCTGTAATTCTTTGGTCAAAAACAGAGAGACTTGGTCTAGCTGTGCTACTGTAGGAACATGTCTGTGTTAGTCTACTTGTATAGACTGGATGCTCTGTAACCCACAAATCATCATTGCACATGTCATTGCACATGTCAAGTACAGGGCAGAGAAATGCAGTTTGCGTCCATCCAGTGCTGAGCAGTATAATACAAATGTACACTCACAAGCTGTAAACAGGTTATAAACGGTTTATACACATAGTGATATTATAAAATATAGATATATGTTACATATATAGACATATGGAGGTGGGGGACTATAAGCAGACTATAGATACAAGTATATGGTAAATTATGTATGTAATGAAGGGGGGTATAAACAGAATATAAACACAAACATATGTTGGTTTATAGACATAATATGAGGGAGATTCTAACAGTCTGTAGGTAAAGATAGAGTTTGTGTGTGTAAGTGTGTAAGTGTGTGTGTGTGTGTGTGTGTGTGTGTGTGTGTGTGTGTGTGTGTGTGCACGCTGCACCGCTGTCCCTTTGATGTGGATGGCTGTTTGCAGGTCAGCATTCCTCCTGAAGACAACTATAAGCTCTGAGGTCTTCTCTGTATTGAGGAGTATTGCGTCAGTGAATCAGTGCATCAAACTCAGGTAATCTAAAGTTAAAGGCATTGGTTTAACCTCCTTGACATGGATGACATTGTTATATATAAAATTATATTTCATTGACTTTTTCCTATAACCTTCAGGACTGAATCAGAGGTTGTAACAGCCTGTCACCTACCAATTTACCTTTTTGATTACATCTAATTTTGACCTGATTTCTCATTTTTTAAATTAATATATTGTGTTTCGGCAACTGAATTATAAAACTGTTTTTACATTTCACTGATACATTTCACAGACATTATATGATCTAAAGGTTGTGTTTGCTATGGTATAGACATTTCTCATGAATATTAAAAACCAAGTTCTAAATTCCAATGGATTATCTCACTAACTCAGTGGTTCAGCTAGCAAGTCATCGCTCTTTTATTTCACATCTCATGTCCTGACTTCAGTGTCTTCACAGTCACTGCTTCATATTTAATGTGACTTTAGAAAAACAGCAAAGTCCTCAATAATGGTTTCAGAACGGATTGTTGCTCGTTGCTGATTGGTCCAATTAAAATTAAATTCCAACAGAATTTTTCCCTTCGACTCCCTTTGCACACTCATTGTTTCTCCATCGGCCCACTCCTATATAAATATGCCGACGCCTAATGAGCACATGTATTTGCATGCACACACCCCAGTTTCTTTGCTCCCACTCAGACAAAAGTGAGTGGGACATAGAAGCAAACAGTATCTGGCGTGGGTTTGTCTCGATGTGGCTGACATTAAACTGACAAGGCAATAAATGAATATTCCCTCATGTGAAAGTGGCTGTGAGCTCAGAGGGAGTGTTTGAAAGTGAAACAGTTATTGGAAAGAAGACAGTAGTGAAAGGAAGGAAAAACCAGAGCCTGGCTTCAGCCTCCCCGTTGGTGGTTGGTATGTTAGTATGTCAGGTGGAATTTAGATTTCCAGAGCTGCACAGTAGAATGTGAGAGTAGGTAAACGACAGTATTTGTTGTAATATAACAGTGTGTTAGGATGAACTGATGTGACACTACTTTTCCTGTTACAACACATAGTGTTGTTAAATGTGTGAGAAAATATCTTTAGCCTGACTGAAATTTGCATATTTGAAAAACATTTTTACATTCATTTATCATCTTATCCATATCTCCATGACTGCCACCCAAATAACACTGCTCCATACTGTGGCCTTCCTGTGGGTGGTGAGCCCACTACAGTACATGTTATGTGGGTCAGTAAGGCACTATGGTCAGGGCACCTCAGCTGCAGGCAAATAATAGATTAGAACCTGAAGCCTTGTCGACCCAAGTCTGCATCAATAATTTTACATTTGTTTACGTGGTTGAAAATAAAACAACAAACATGTCATATCTTGGTATTGATTGATACTATTTCTGCCTATGTCATAAAACTCAACTCTAGCATTAAGTCGTTGTGTAATTCCTGATTTACTGTAAAGACAAATGAGTGCTCCACAAAAACTGGGTCTTGACCATAAAGCGTGGGTTTCCGAGGTTTGATACTGAAAACCACTGTTGCAAATACCTGTTGACACAGGCGGATTTTCAATCTCTGTGGTAATATTATGACAGCACCCCGATGTAGTCCAGGGATTTTCCCAGAGGTTGCTTCTGCAGGGCAATAATTGTAAACAATGAGATAAACATCTTTCACATTCTAATACACTACGCTACCTACTGAGGCTGTCAGAAGGTTCTTTCCTCCACCACTTCCTGAGCCTCAGACATGTCTACAGAGGAGGAAGAAACCAATCAACAACATTTAACGAAATAAATCAATGAAACGATAGATCACCGTTTCTTTTTCTCTCTCTTGAAAACTTATCCTGGGGAACAGTTCCTAGGGAGGCCACAGGAGGGCATACAAGTGTTCCGAGCCTAGAGTCCCAGCATCTCTACATCAGCATTCAGCATCCCACACACGCTGTCTTTAAACGTTTATATCATTAGTTCTGATAAGAAGATAAATATTTTTTGGAGAGAGTATTTTTACACAAAACATCGTAGATTTGACGGACTGTCTCAACATTACACAGTAATGTAAAGTCAGAGAAAAGTATGTTTTAATATGAATATAAACTAATATTTTACAGGAGCATGATGTTCTGTATAATACATAATTCTAAATAGTTATTATAGACCTTTTATGTATGTTGTAAAGAGCCACAACCTGCCGTCTGTTGACATCTACGGTGTCTATTGAGATGGTCCACAATGATCTAATGAGGGCTTATAATAAATCAAGTAGTGTCTTAACCAGGGGTCTCCAACCTGGTGCCCGGGGACCCCTGGTAGCTCCCATGGCCTACCTAAGGTGCCTGCAGGTTGTGTTACAAAAAAAACAGAACAAGTCCAAAAAATTGTTGTACTGTTCCTGTGTTTTATAACAAAGTTTACACTCTCAATTATACTCTAATTGATGCAATCATGACGGTCACTATTGTACTGTATGTCATAGAACCTTTTATTATAACATAGTTTCTTGTTATAGTTCCTAGAGTGACCTTGAAGTGGCTCTCGCTTCCAAAAGGGTTGGTGATCCTGTTATTAATCATATTTTTAATCATTATTATTATTATTGTTGCTATAATAACCTGTTATTTATTTCACACAGCCCACCACCTCTTCTATTGGGTTGTGTATACAAATCTAAGATATATTTTTCAGATATTATGTAAATATCTGAGATATATTTATACACCGCGGTGACTATATTTACCTCCACCCAGTAAAAAAATCTATTCTTTCCCGGAGCAAATTTAGTCAAATCAGAATGACAAGTTTCCGACCTAGTGGAGCCTAAGGTCGCAGCTCGGGGAGCAAAAATTCCGCTCATTTGACCTTCTGATTTCTATTGTGGTCTGTCTCTCTCTCTCTCTGTTTGTGTGTCTCTGTCTCTCTGTGTGTCCCTGTGTGTCTCTCGCTTCACTCCAATCGGTAAAACTCGTCACTTTCCGATTATCACAGCCCGGAATCGAAACCAAAAATGGAGCGCGGGGGTGTTACCGGATTCAGCCTTTTATGGTTTAAGAAGATGGACCGGAATTCCTCTTCTGATTTCAGAGTTCGATCAGATTACCGATCGGATTACAGATTTTGCCCCCCCACAGAACAATCTTAATAGTACGTTCAAGCTTCTTCAGACCTCCGTGCAGCGTTTCTACGCAGCCACCACCCTGTGTTTATTTGTTTGTCAGCTCACTTCCTCTCTAAGAATTGTTTGCACGCGGGTCGGCGCGAGGTGGAAACTCTGTCGCGTCTCTCCCCAGAGCGGCGGGTTCTCCACTGACAAGTGATTCCCTTTGAAATCGTCACGGAGTCTCTCCTCCAATCAGCGTGCAGAGCGCCGCTCCGTTCTCCGCTGCGGTCGCCCCGCCCACTCCAAATTTGGACAATGACGCGCGGCCGCATTCAAAAGGTTCCCCTTATATACAAAGTGGTGGCAGGGCCCGCGTTCCCCATCAGAGTCTCCCTCCTCTCCAGTCTCATCCGAGCAGAGCGCATGAAGCGCAGCAGAGCCACGGAGCACGTTCACTCTCAGACACTGTGAGACATGCACTGGTGACCCACGCAGGGCTGGAGCTCCACACTGAGGTGAAGTCACGAGTTTGTGAAGAGACAAAGGACAGGCAGGGATACGGGAAGAGGGAAAGCGAGCCCTCCTGTGTGCAATGACGGCCAAAACTCTGGACAAGGCGCCGGTGAATCTCGGGGGGTTCGTGCACCCCGGGGCTGACAGCGTGTACTCCGTGGACGACCTGGCAGCCAGCATGCCCACCTCGGTGTCCATTTTTCCCAGCACAGACTTGGGTGCGCACTACGACCAGATTAACGTGGCAACAGGTAAGATGAAACGATAACTCCTCAAAACAACAACATCACATTGAAAAGTAATGGTTACTTGTATTTGCGTGACAATGTTCATTTTTACTCTGACATACATTGTGATGTATGTGTCCATAGTAGGCACATATATAAGAAATGAGTGGGTTCCAGACCCATTTGGATGGACAGAGTCTGTGCGCAAAGTCGCGCCACTTCTGCTGCGGGTCTTAACCCGTTTATTGCCCCCCTGAGACCACACGAATTAATCCGATTTGCGTTTCCTCACTAATGATGCGTTCGCTTTTCTCCTGTGCAGATGCTTTGATGAGCGCAGACATGAGCGCAGAGAAACGCTGTCTGGACCTCTCTCCTTACTCCGGCGGCTTCTCGCAGCCCGCGTCCCACCGCAACCAAACCTTCACCTACATGGGCAAGTTCTCCATCGACTCCCAGTATCCTGGAAACTGGAACCCGGAGGGGGTCATCAACATCGTCTCGGGCATCTTTAACGTGGCCCAGCCGCCTCCTCCGCCACCTCCTCCCTCCTCCTCAGCGTCCTCCTCACCCGTGTCTTCTGGATCTCCCAGCCACTTCTCCAGTGGCAATTTGAGTTGCACCATGGCGGCTCCGAACCCGGCCGAGATGGACCATCACCACCACCACCACCTGTATTCTCCTCCGCCTCCTTACTCCTCCTCGGGCTGCGGGGAGGTGTACCAGGACCCCTCCGCATTCCTGTCCACTTCCACCTGTCCCATCACCTCCTACCCGCCGCCCTCCTACTCCTCACCCAAACCACCCGTCAGCTCCGAGGCTCCTGGTCTCTTCCCCATCATCCCAGACTACCCTGGCTTCTTCCAGCCTTCCTGCCAACGGGACATGCACACGGCCAGCATCCAAGACCGCAAACCGTTCGGCGCATGTCCACTGGATTCCTTCCGTGTGCCTCCACCTCTGACTCCACTGAACACTATCAGGAACTTTACGCTCGGGGGTCCGGGTGGAGGTGCCGGTGGCGGCTCCGAGGGTGGTCCACCGAGGCTCCCGTCTGCCTACAGCCCACAGAACTTACCCCTGAGGCCGATCCTGCGGCCCAGAAAATACCCGAACAGACCCAGCAAGACGCCCATCCACGAGCGCCCGTACCCGTGTCCGGCGGAGGGATGCGACCGACGGTTCTCCCGCTCCGATGAACTGACCCGACACATCCGCATCCACACTGGACACAAGCCCTTCCAGTGCCGGATATGTATGCGCAACTTCAGCCGCAGCGACCACCTCACCACGCACATCCGCACGCACACGGGTGAGAAGCCCTTCGCCTGCGACTTCTGCGGGAGGAAATTCGCCCGAAGCGACGAGAGGAAGAGACACACTAAGATCCATCTTAGGCAGAAGGAGAGGAAGTCCTCCAACGTGTCCTCCTCGTCCTCATCCTCCTCCGGCAGCACCGGGATGGAGCGGCAGTCAAGCGGCATCGGCGCAAACACCGGGCTCTGCCCTTAGTTTTGAAAACTTTAATACCGCGAATGCGTGACGCAAACTAACAACCCACGAAGAAAAAAAACAGCATCAAACAAATGTTAAGAACTAAAAGTCGCTGTTTGGGGATGGCCGAGAACTCGCGCAGCCGTGCGTAATTACGCACACACTTACCCCTGCTCCAAAACTGACCAAGACTGACACAAATGCACTTTGCCTGCACAGTCTACTGAATTATAAAGTGAATATAATCATACAACGATGAAGAACTGTCTAAAAAAGCGGTTGTAATAACGGGATTGACGCGTAAATGGCACTGGACGAGATTCAATGTGAAATAACCGCAATAACAGTGTGAAAAGAATCGTTTTAAATTATTGAAATTGACCAAGTTTCATTCTAATATGTTTGTTTGACCTTATGTTACTCCTTTGGTGCCTTGGTGCGTGTCCTTTTTGTACATTGATTCACATTGTAACAAACGGTGTTTAATTTGTCTTTAATATTGTACAGCTGAGACCTATATTTTTGTATGCATTTCGGTGTAACTCAGAGTGTGAAGGCGCTCAAGTCCCCGTTGTAAAGACCACGTTGGGGTTGTTAACTTTGGCCTCGACCGTTTTTGTTTGTGAAGTGTGTTAATAAAAATCTATGATGACGATAATGCTAAAAGGAACAACAGCAGTATATCTTTGATGTGTCTCCGTCACAGTGGAACAGGAAGTTCAACAAAAAGGGTGAAGGATATTTGTTTCCCCTGTATTTCTGGGGCTCGTAGATCTGATGTAGGAAAGATGTGTTGGGTAAATTCCAGATGACGTCACAACTGGCGCATCTGACTCAAGGTTCGGTAACCCACGCACTTTTATTTAAGTATTTGGTAAAAGTTATGTCCATATTTTTGTAGCAGTCATGGTGACAACAGTATATATTTATATTTTAGGAGGTCATTGAATAAGTACAGTTTTATATTATATTTCTTGGATGATGTTATTTACCAGCTGCCGCAAAAGCTGCTCAAAATATATGTAACTTAGGTTCAAAATCTCTTTTTTAGAGGCGAAACTTAAATTATTATTGCCCTAATTACGTAATTTAATATATATAAAAAATCTGCTGCACCTTTTTTATTATTATTTTAAATAATTAGCACATTTTTGTGAAGATTGGCTGTCCATATGTTAGGGTTAGGGTTAGGCTTGCCATATAAGTGGTCTGTGGATCCACTTTTATGGCATGTGTGATGCTCCATATTCTAATGGAAGAGACACTGAATAATTATTTAAAGGCGCTGAAGTCAGACGCGACAATGAGAGAAAGAATGAGAAAAATATACCAAACAATACTAAACTAAATATATGCAGTTATATTTATAGTGTTGTTTTTTTTTAAGCAATGCTATTGTCACAAAAACCACATGAAAATATTCCCTGAGTTCCTGGCTTGGAATGTCAGGTAAGTCCCTTCTGCTATTTTCTCCCCAATTTGGATTTTCTATAAAATTCTGACTGAGCATCTATGTGTCTGTGCGGTGTGGCGAGGTTGTCTCCCTCAGATAAGATAATATTTTATCTGGGGTTGAAATCAGTAGTTGAAAATTCTTGTTGAGAAGACTTACAGTAAGGTGCAGGAAGAAGATGTCTAGACTGATCAACATCTCATGCCCATCACTGCACTTTTTGACTGATGTTTGGTTGTTTCGGTAGAAGAGTTTAGTCCTAGTTCATACATCTCTGATATTTGACACTGCGATGCAACAGAGTACAAGGAGAAGACATGTCCCGGTGTCAGACATTTGATGCAGCGGTGAAAAGACTGCAGTTATCTCTGACATCTTTATTCATCTGCTGCCAGCTTGACCACAAGAATGAGCAGCTCAGAACAAAGACATCAGTGTCAGGGTGCTATCCTCACTCTATGGTTCTATACAAAACACTTGTTTCGTAGTTTATGAAGAACAGAGAGCTATGGCTTCAGTGTAAAGTCTTCTAACAGTTTGTTTATAAACCCAAAACACTTCTACGTGTATTAATTCAGTGATTATAGAGGCAGACATGACTGATCGGTATTAGTGGTCAGTCACAAAACTCCCTTTTTCTTGTTGAAGCTGCACCACAAATATTCCCCATTCTGATTAACTGCCCTGATAGACTTCAAGCTGGAAATTGAGGATAATTACAATAAGCCCCGGTCACTGTGGTGACTGCTGTAGTTGTGACATCAGTCCAGATCAGCCTCTCAGTGATGGTATAAACCTAAGTCTGTAAAACATCCTAAAATTGTGTGTATCGCTGTGTCTGAAGAGAGTGAATACATGTCTATGTAGATAGACAACAGTACAAAAATCTATTTCAGAAACTTTGGTATTTGACAATATACTGTGTTTTCCTTTTATTGTTTTAAACCCTTCACTTTGGCGTGGAAAATTATACAAACTAGGTCTAATGGTTATTGTGTATCTCCATCTCCTCTGTGTATTAGTGTGGGAGATATATTGTACAACACAAGCAAAAACACTGACATTTTTTCTTTTCGTTTCAGTGAAGCTTCTTCAGTCTGAAAGTCTTTGTATGATGAAGGTCAACTGGAGACGTCTCGCTCCAGTAGACCCCCAGTGGGAGCTGTCTGATGGTCCTCAGTGGGTATGTAATATGTGATACATGGAGCTAAATGTTAATAACATCTCTGGATGTGCAAATATAGTACACAAGTGCAATTATAATTTTCCCACCATTTAATTCTTGAATACAACATCCATGTGGACATGACATTTGACCAATTCACCACTTCTAATCCCATTTGAAGCCAACTAGGAAATGCTTCGCACTGTAACTTCCTGCGGGTGGTGAGCCCACTGGAAGCCAAACACACTAACTGGGATTTAAACTTGCCTAGAAGGTGAACCATGGGGTTTCAAGCTATGTTATTAAAACACAATTAAACTAAATATTTTAATATTGTAATCAAAGCTCCACTGATGGAGGTGTTCCACCCATGTTTATCTGTGTTAATTAGTGTGACCAAACTCATCTTTTTTTTTAAACAAACGCCTTGACTTTGTGACATGTGATTCACACATATTTTATTCCACACCTAAGTCACAAAGACCTGTTCAATAGTTGAATAAACAGCTGCTCTTGTGAGTTCTTCTCATAGTTTCTACTTTTACAGTCAGTGGGTTAGATCAGGTGTGTCAAACTTAATTTCACAGTGGGCCAGAATTAAAAACTGACATGAAATCACAAGCCAAACTCAAGATATATTGAGATATTAACTATGAACTATAAAATTCACACATTTGTTTCTTATTCAGTCTCTTTGTTCTCTTTTCAGATCATATTCAATGTAGTAAATCTTTCTTAACAGAACAGAGTTTGACTCCTGTGGTGTATATATATATATATATACTCTATATATATATATATATATATACATATATATATATATAATATTTAACATATTGATTTAATGTCATTTTAATGACCAACTTAAAGTAGCTACAAATTAGGTGAAAGTGTTGCATGTTGAGTCTCTTTTGAGCCTCAAAAGTAAGAAGGAAGGTGGAGGAATAAAAGTTTGGAAAGTCTTCCTGTCAACTTTATTCTTTTAACATATATTTATCGTCAGATAAATAGAATCGCTGACAAACTGACACATGGACATGTGTCATCTAAAAGGAGAGTAGTGTCATACACAGTGTACAGAGGTGTGTGTTTGTTTATGAAAAAAATAGTGTGGAAAGTCAATGTGTATTAGTTAATTGCATTATCTTCCTTTACAAAATGTAAAACTATCCTCTGGACCCTTAAATGTAGTTGTGACACCGTTTAACTACATTTGGATTCATGACGACAGTATCAGATACCTGTCTCTTATACACA
>JAFBJS010000158.1:311331-355868 GCA_016785265.1 Paraplagusia blochii
TAACATATATTTATCGTCAGATAAATAGAATCGCTGACAAACTGACACATGGACATGTGTCATCTAAAAGGAGAGTAGTGTCATACACAGTGTATAGAGGTGTGTGTTTGTGTTCATATACATGAAAAAAATAGTGTGGAAAGTCAATGTGTATTAGTTAATTGCATTATCTTCCTTTACAAAATGTAAAACTATCCTCTGGACCCTTAAATGTAGTTGTGACACCGTTTAACTACATTTGGATTCATGACGACAGTATCAGATACAGCATGTAAACCAAGCTGAGCATCAGCTTTTCCCTTGAAGTCCAGACCTGTGGAGGAACCAACTTCTGGAATAAGTTAAATAAAGAAGATAAAAATGGTGTATACTATACATATATGGTAAAGATTATAGTGTAATATGTGCACTTTGCTAGAAGAAAGCAGTGTGATTGATAAAAATGGCACAATGAAAGGAGAAATGTTGCAGTTTTTAACAGACAGTCCTAATGTTGGAAATCACTTCACTTCACTGTCAGTAAAAAAACTCCAGATTCCTCCTTTTGGAAGTATACATTCAAGAATCACCAATAAAGTAGTTACTACTTGTAACAGGCTTTGGCATAAGGACACAACGTGGAACGACGGCCACTGAAGGAAAATGCAGTGAAACGCCCTAGAAAAGTAACAACATCCATCTAAAAGATGTTAATGATTGTCCATGGCAAAATATTGGTCCAAGAAAAAAAATACTTTAATATGTAAAAGAGTGGACCTCCCAGGTTTGTCTTTTGTCTACTGAGAATAGTCTTCAGACAGTATGGCCTCTCCCACTATATAGACTCTATTTCTTCTCAAATGTCTGCTCTGCTGCTGCGTCCTTGATCTGATCACCTCGAGGAGATCCAACATAGTAGATGGAGAACACGTGAAGAAATGTTAAAGGATGCTGAGGCCCCTTAGACTGTGACCACAGGGCCTGGGTACGGTTCACCCCCACACCCAAAGTCTTCAGGCTGTGGGATTTCCAGCAGCCATGTCTCCTTGTTTTCCTCCTTCTCCTCCCCATGCTCCTCACTGCTCTTTCCTTCTGTTTGCTTCTCCACCACAGTTTTCAGGATGCTGTAATAGTGACAGTCACGACCATCATCAGGGTTATACGGCGGGGCAAGGATGTCTAGGAATGCTGCAGGCCCGCCCACTGCGTCGATCTGATGGAGGTTATCCCTCAGAGGAGTGAGAAGACACGGCCCGCTGTTTTCCGTGTACTCACACACAGATCGGAGAATGGAGCGCCAAAGGTTGTCCGTCTGGAGTGGAGTCAATGGAGGATCGAATTCTGGTATGACCAAGTTGTTTGTGACGTTAGCCTCCAGTTTATCAAAACAGCGAACCCTAACCTTCCCATATAACACCTAAAAGAAATTAGGAGAAAAATAAATGACAATTAGTCTCACAGCTTCAACAACAGGAGGTCAACAAACTCGTACATGTGTATGTATTTGAGTCTGAACATTCATTTATAAAAAAAATATATCAAAAGTGATTTGCATTAAACATCACAACACCACAGTAATAATACATTAAAGACGTAAGACTAAAATGTGTAATGCTAGTTTCACACCATGTCAGATGGGTTGAGGTTGATAAGGTTAAAATGACATGACGTAAGTGGAGATGTTTAAAAGATCTAAACTTAATTTGTTCTTGCTTTGATTCTACCTTAATGTTCTGCTTTAAGATTTATATTAAATATTTTAACTTTTAGGGAAAACTGCTGCAGAAAAATAACTCTTTGTTAGCTAAATAAAAAATGGGATAAGCCGAAAAGAGAAGAAGAAGATATAGACTTAGACAGACATTATTGATCCACATGGGAAATAGTTTTGGCACAGCAGCACATTCAATTTCCACAGATAAAGAATGAAATAAAGTAGAATTAGTAAAGTAGAAATAATTAAAATAGAGTGAGAATTAAAAAAATGAACAGAGGATAAAAGATTAAGTTGAATTAAATACAATAAGCAGGAATGGAAATTCTAACAGAAGATAAAAAGATTAAATAGATTAAAATCTAACACAATAAGATTCAGCAATGATTAAAAACTATGAGTTGTATGATTTGTTTATGATGCTCATTTTAAAGAAATAGCACCTTTACACCTTTTGAATATATTACTATGTCCTCTGATGGGAGTGTGATTCATTTTGATTTATCAAAAATAAAATCGAGATGCATTATTGTAGCAGTCAGTGCACTTGAGTATTTTGAACTCTGTCGGCTACCGTAAAAAGACGAACATGGCAACTTTCGAAGGTGAGAACTACACTTTATCTAAATTAAGGGTTGCGTGCTTAAACAAACACCAAAGTATGTCAAAACTCAATGTCTGCATTAATAATGTCGTAAAATATACGTGTAAAAATCCTGCACGTCGTAAATTTACCATCGTACTAAAAGGGGGCGTTAGCTTGTCCCTTCCTGCACCTTACAACCTGAGTGAACACAGTTGGCTACAGGCCACAACAATAAGGTGGGCTGAATTGAGACCTTGAGCATGCCGTTCATCTCCGGGTGGTCGTGAAGCGGTATGGAGGCTCCGCTCCGCAGCAGAAACACGCCCATACTGAACTGCTCCGTCTCACAGATGTGCATGTACGTGACCGGAGGGCTCTGCCGCTGGCTCGCCGCCCCGCTGCTGGGTCTGCTGCTGATCCTCAGGTCCGCCGCCCTCACTGCAGTCACTAAGGACAGAAGCTCTTGCTGCTTATCAGAGAAGTTAGCCGAGGACTTGAGTTCTTTGAAAGTGACGCAAGCCTGTTTCGCTATCTTTTGGATGAGCGGAGTTTTGTTGCTCCGCGGCATTGTGTCTCTGTAGGGCCGAAAAACTAACGGTTATCGGCGTGTCCCTGGAAATCGTCCGTTACAAACACGACATCCGTCAAAAAGGGCTCGTAAATCATCAGACGGCTCCAAATTTCCTCCGAGGTCCTCGTGCCAAAGTTTTAAACCGAAAGTAATTTAAATTAAACAAAAAATAGAGGCACTAACTCAGGAAATTATACGATTTTATCTTCAAATTTTAGCCCCACTACGGTCATTTTCCACCAAACCCGCTCGTTCACGAAGCACGCGCACGAAACGAACAGCATCATGGAGAATGTAGTTTTAGTTATTATGTGATAATGTTAAAAATATAATTTGTAGATGTGTTACAACGTACTGGAGATTACCATTAAAAATATACCTCTTAAAGATATTGCAAGTCTGAAAACTAAACCTAATTCATATTCCCTCCGAAAATTTACCTTGAAAAGTATACATCAAAACTACATTTCCCAGAGGCCCGTGGGAAGTAGCAGGTTTTACGGAGGGGAAGGGCACGCAGGATCTTGAACTCCGCGAAACGTTGTGATATACGCCAGGCTTATGGAGTTAAGGCCTTAAAAATAAAGCATTATAAAAAATACTTAAATTTCCCTAAAACGTTTTTAACGGCTTCTTAATATAAAAGTAGAAAATGGACAAATAGTAACAACGTGAACGTTCTTAAAATGTTAATTAACTCACAGTTCATTCTCATACTGTAGACCTTTTTTGTCATATGATGTTGTCATTATTACTGTTATATTTAACGATCACAAATAGATTACGACTGTCTATTTTTGTCACATAATGCATGAAATAATATTGTCACGTGACATTAAGTCCAGGTTTACCTGTGAAAGTTTTTATGAATGCAGAGCGCCCTCTATGGATTAGCTGTGATGGAAGTAAAAAACGAGGTCGGTACCTCAGCCCAGGTATTTTACAACATACATTGACTCCAAATGTTTTCACAAATGAAACTGTTTTGCCTGTGACAACAATGACAGTGTAAATCAGAAGGATCTCAATGAGAATGAGAGCTGAGTTCAGAGTTTCCTTCTCCCGTTGCTTATAGATTATTAATAATTCCTTGTGTTTTGATAGATTGGATAGATATTAAAGATCCCTGTGAGTAGTCAAACACTTTACTCTGCTGTGTGTGGGTTTACGTCTTAGCACATCCTTACATGGATGTACTTTCTGTGTGAAGAGCTGACTGTGTTTGTGCTTGTGTCGTATTATGAATGATTCATCCTGCATGACAAGTGAGGGACACACGAAGACAACAATATGCTCTTGAGAAATAATGAGGCGTGTTCCTCATTGGTGGACACACACAAACACATGTTGCTTAGAGACCTTTCCTGCAGACCTGATATGTCCTAAACTAATTTAATTACGCTCCTGTACTATAGTCTAATGTAACAGAACAAATACTTAGTATTAAGTATGGAGTAGACAAACAAAAGTCCAAACACTAAACATACCACAGACAAAAAGATACACCATATTGACTCAATAGACTAAAAACTAGAGTCAATACTGATGAATATGAAATTGTCTTAAACACACATCAGAGCGGAAACCCCATAGCTAAAAAAATCTGTTCTAGTCCAAATGTATAAACCCTAACTTTTGCTGAACTTTCTCCCAAAGGGCCATCTCAACATCTCATGTTTAAGCTGCATAAAACAATATTGTCTGATTTATATGCTCTCCGAGGACAGAGATGTAAAAACCTCGTTTGTCTCAGACCCTATTTGCATGTGGCCCAGGCCCTGGCATATAAAGCCAACATTATTCCCAGACTGCTTAAAATGTGCATGACTGACATTGCAGAGAAGTCAAGCAAAGCTTCATCATACCATCATCAGCATCACAGCCAAGAGGCTCTGAATGGAGCGAGTGATTCCCGGCTGCTGTGCAGTTAGCGTAGACAGGTGGACATGGACTGTAAAAACACACGACATGCGTTGAGGCACATGGCATCTACTAGTGTGCACACTCAGGTAATAGCACAGGTTATTTTGCATGGAAATTAACTTTAAAAAAAAGTTAGTTTTCATTGTCGCGCACATACACAGACGTTCACACACACACATTCCTCTGTCCTCTGGAATCAGCATATTGAGACAATGAGACAATGATAACAGCTGCTTATGGATCACTAAGAGCCACCAGTCAACGTGGCCTTTGTGTTCTGTCAATACGCAGCCTGTTCTCTGTCATCAGAGTTGTCATTATTTCACCATGTGTTCCACTGTTGAGAACATGAGGACTCTTTTATTTGCTGCCCCCCGTGGCCTCGTTGAATCAGGCCATCGCAGTGAATGAAACCGACTCTGTTGTCCGTCAAAGAACGCTAACAACTCGGGCCAAGGATGAAAATTCATTAGCTGTCGGAAAAAATGTCTGCATAACTTGACTGGAAGCAGCAGGAGACAATGCAATGCTAATGTTTGTTCTCCCCATCAAAAAGCTGCTTTCTTCACACAGGTTTCCTGGGGATTATCGAAGGTTTCTGGGCCTCCGCACCCAGCAGTCCCATGGAATTCTAAAGACTTATTTATTTGTGTACATTACTGAGATTCCGCTTCTAGATTTTTAGGACGAGTCTTTAGGAAGAGTCTTGAGAGCAGAGATGGAGGAAATCAATATTATTATTTCCTGTTGTTTCTTTTGTTTCCTCCTCTCCTCTGTTATTGCTAATAAAATCCCCGTCTTTCTGTGAGTACACCTCTACTCTACCTGCTGCCTGTTTTCCTCTCTTCGATTCCTTCCCTGTCTTGAAATCCACTCTCTTTTCTTGTTCTGCTGGCTTCTCTCTTTTTTTCCAGTAAGTTTACCGTCAGAACCCTACCCCAAATTTTGGCTTAGTCTTGTTTATTTCACTTACAGTCTCTTCCCTTATTTTTTTCTTCCAGGTCTTTATGTGCAATCTGAAGCTTATGGTTCTAAGAAATCTTTACAATGAGGATTCTAGATAGTAAGTGTTTGTACTCGCTGTTGTACAATATAATGAAGTCAACAAAAGAAAGACGAAGCATTTCCATCAGTGTGAGTGGGTTTATAACTGTCACTCTATTACTGAACAGCAATGGAAACAACCGTGTGAGATAACCAGGCTATGTGACGTGCTGTATGCAAATAACAGGAAAACAAACAACTACTAGGAATCTTCAACTGTTGTTCTAGACACTCTTATGTCCTCA
Organism: Paraplagusia blochii; assembly: GCA_016785265.1. Classification (NCBI taxonomy): domain Eukaryota; kingdom Metazoa; phylum Chordata; class Actinopteri; order Pleuronectiformes; family Cynoglossidae; genus Paraplagusia; species Paraplagusia blochii. The sequence continues at coordinate 317,394 of JAFBJS010000158.1, forward strand.
GTGTCTTTCACATTTGGGCTGTAGACCCTGACCAACCTACCAGTTATGCTTAGATTGAGACAGATGACACACAGTGAAACTCTCACATACACCCATACATCACAAGTGTTGCAACCACAACTAAAAGGTCACTGATCGACTTCTATAGTTAGAATAGAAGTCTAGAATAGAATAGAAGTCTATATGGTTTATATCTCATTTTACCTCAAGTTTCTTGTAAACAATTAAAAGTGTTAAATTTATTAAAGATGTCCTGAAACCATTTTCCACTATTATGTGTCAGGTCTCTACCTGGGACCACTGTAAATCCTTGAGGAAGGAAGAAAAGAAAGTAAATTCCTTGTTATTGTAATTCACACCACTGCACACAACCGAATGTGACCTCTGTATTTAACCCATCATCAAAGTGAACAGTGGGCAGCTATGAGCCCGCAGGCAGTGAGTGGGGACCTCAGTGGTAACCTGACAGATGGTGGATTTGAACCTAGAACCCTCCGTACCCCAGACTGGTTCAGGCCACCACTGCCCCTTCTTCCTTTTACTTCAGAAATGTATTTTTTTGGGAAGACACAGTACAAAGTCTGTTGACGTGACAGTCCAACCTCGCAGGGTTCTGTCTACAGTACTGACCAACACAGTATATGGCAGTGGTGATGTTAGCTGCTCCGTCTCTGACCATCGCAGACTTCAGAGGAGCAGGACTACAGGGAAAAACAATGGGGCAGAACCAGGCCATTTGTCACTGCTGTTGCTGCTTTGATGGAAACCCATTAGGTTAGTATGAGCTGACTGACCTGTGTGGGTCGTACACAGAAGTGCCCTGGACTGCCGGGACTTTACAGATATAACTGGGCTTTTCATATGATTAGGAACTCTATTGCACGTTTATTCCCTATCCATTAGTTGTCACATGACTCTTAGTTGTTTTGTCTTTTTGACCCTTCCTTGTTGGGTCACAAGGCTCAGCAGAAGTCTTCCACTGTCCTGTCCTGCCGTTCAATCAGACTGGCCTTGTTGACCTGAAGGACAAAACTTGGATTTATACACACAGGCCAAAGTGAAACTTTTCTTCCTTTTACTGTAGTCAGATAGGCATTATCCATGGCCTAGTTTTACACAGACTGACTGTACCAATTCAAGAAGCTTTATTTTTCACATCCAACTGTGAACGCACACCAGCGTTAACCTGGATGCTGAGGGACTGCTAACTCAAGTCTTAGGACATTGGAAAAACAAAAAGAAAATCATACAGTACATGAAGTGTGTGACTTTCCACATATTATTCCGAAGTTGTTATTCCTGACGTCAACACTTTATTGGCTTTGGTTTATTTCTCAGTGTACTGTAGAACAGAGCCGTCCTCAACACCAGAGTCCAGTTGAGTTGATGTCTCTTCAGTTCAGCTCTAAGGTGTTGATGCTGGTAGATGTGGAGGAGGGGGGGGCTGTAGAGAGTGTGTGTTTCAGTGGCAGGAAGGACCCACCCCTTTTCTCCTCCTTTCTCCACCCCCCAGCCAGACCCTTTGTTTCCTGATGATGTATGAGACAGCAGCTCCCCTGGAGTACCTCAGGAACACGACAGCGGAGCAACAACACTGTCCCATAATGGAGACTGATGGGACGGCTCCCGCTCTCCTCACTTTGTCCACTACTAAGATTGAGCTGGCGTGGCACTCCAGGCTCCGACAGGGCCCTCGTAAGGGAAGAGGCAGCCTGACGGCGGCTCACGTCTGTCCGTCGCTCTGGGTCCTGCCAGGCCCTGACGGGTGGATGGATGGACGAGGGACCTGCACAGGTCTTTGCTGGGAATCGGAGAACAAGTGATGGAGACTCTGGGTTCCCTGGTTCCTGTTGGACATTCCTGGGATGACTGAGCTCAAAAAGGCATCAGTTTGTGGATGAATATGTCACTCTGGGAAAAAATGTGGGGTTTGTCATGAAAATCACATTCACATCCAAATAAGACAGAGGACATTCTTCAACTGTTCTGAGACAACAGTTAACCTCACAACACCCTATAACCTACTGTATCACATTGTTCTCATTTGGATGTTACTTTTTGCTCCCAATTTATACAGGTTTATAGGTAACAATCACATATTCTCTGGATTTTTTTTCCCTTTTTAGTCCTCTATTCTTTAGTGTTTCCCACAATTTTTCTGTTGACCCATATTCTAAAAGCAACAAACCTTTGCAACTCATGTAAATCATTAATGATTTTATTTAATTATATTTGGTTGACCAAATGATATCTGAATGATAGCTGATCTGTACAAAGTTTTACACAATAAAAAAGTAATTGCCATTGTACATGAGGAAGTCAGGGCAGGGTAGGACGAAATTCAGGTTTTTTTTTATTTTTGGAAACAGTATTTCATAATTTTTGGAAACAGTATTATGAAATACTGAAAGAAAGAAAGCAACTGTCTTGTCATTGTGATATTGTGATTTACATCACTGCAAACAACTAAATGTGACCTCTGCATTTATTATTTATTACTTCTGGAAACAGTATTTCATAATTTTTGGAAACAGTATTATGAAACACTGAAAGAAAGAAAGCAACCGTCTTGTCTTTGTGATATTGTGATTTACATCACTGCAAACAACCAAATGTGACCTCTGCATTTAGCCCACCAGAGTGAACAGTGAGCAGCTTTGAACGCCCAGGGAGCAGTGTGTACGGGGACAGTGCCATGCTCGGTGGACCTCAGTGTAACCTGACAGCTGGTGGACTCAAACCTGAAACCCACCAGACCTAAGTCTGCTCCCTTAACTGTGTGTTAAGATCACGTTGAGTGTCTGTGCTGGGTGAAATAACAGGCTTCAACATCCCTTAAAGCCAGTGTGGTGGTGTCAGTGTGAGTCCATGGACCATGACTCAGACAGGAAACAGAGGTAATGATGTTTTAGAGAAGGAGCCTCCATCATGAATGGACAAAACTCTCTAATAGCGAGTAATTGGTTATGTTACATAAAGACTGGAAAGACTGTCTGTGATGAATAAGTGAATTGAGTCCTTCCACACTAACACTCCAACACTGACCAAAACCAAATGAACCAGAACAGAACAATGATCCCAGGAAGACTGAGTGAGGGAGAAGGGTGTATGTACTAAGTCGGGGCTCTCAAACCTCTGGACCTGCAGCCCATGGAAGTGTACTTTTACCATGACCCACAAGATTCATAGAGGGGTTTCAGTGCAGGTCAACAATTCTGAAAATGGACATAATGGATGGACGGATGTAAGGATGGCAGTGGAGACTTTCCTTCACTGCACTTTCATCCAACATAGTTTTCTCATCAACACTGACCACCAGGTTGATAACCTGCTGATGACAAATGTTCGTCAACTGTAATGTTCTAAACTTCAAACCATCATAGTTAATGTCTTTTTGCACCTTGATATACTGTACTTTACTAAAGTGTGGCATCGTGTGACATACTAGTAAATACTGTATATGGTATTTTTTCATATTAATAGATTTGTTCTCCACATTTATCGGTAAATCCTATAGTTCCAAAAACCCTGGTCCACAGTCACCTTCTGATTCATTTTCTCTAGTTTTGTTTTTTGTTATTTCTACTAATAGTTGTGTTACACAGAATCTGCAGATAACTGACTTTTTATAAAAAATTTTGTTTTGGTGAAATGAAGGCAGTGGCCTTCAAATGATTTGAGTTTGAGACCCCTGTACTAAGGGCACCAGGGGACACCAGTGAGACTGACAAGCAACACAGGTGAGTGTGATCAACCCACAGACAGGAAACAGCAAGAACAGGTAAAGACCTCAGATACAGGTCAGATACAGATACAGACCTCAGATACAGGAGCTTAAAAAGCATTTGCCTTAGAACAGGGGTCTCAAACTTGTGGCCCGTGGGCCGATTGAGGCCCGTGGAACAATATTTTGCGGCCACCTTGATGTGAAAGATGAATTTATAATAATAATTTATAGACTTGTTCTCCACATTTTATGGTAAATCCTATAGTTCTGATCCACAGTCTCCTCCTAGTTCAGTGTTGTATTACACAGAATCTATTTCTTATTTGAGTTTGAGACCCCTGGATTAGAATAAAACCCTGAAGCCCCATTTTTTTTTGTCATTTTGACGTTGTGATTCACACCACAGCACACAACGAATTTTGACCTCTGCATTTAACCCATCATCAATGTGAGCAGTGGGCAGCTAATGAGCGCCCAGGGAGCAATGTGTAGGGATGATACCATGCTCAGGGCATCTCAGTGGTAACTTGGCGGTAGTGGGATTCAAACCGGGGACCTTGCAGACCCTAGACACTTCCTTAACCACTAGGCCACTGCCCTCTTGAGTTTGAAACCCCCGCCTTAGAATAAAACCCTGAATTAATCAATTACAGAAACATAGAATAATACAGTAGTTACAGTAGTGATACAATTAGTTACATTTATAAAGTCATTCAATTAGAGGTTGTGTTGAGTGTGACAACATTTTTTATCATCATCAGGAAATTTTAGCAGCGTCAAACCTGACTTCCATTTTACATGCCTGCCGTATATGGGCAGAAGAATAATTCTGTTGTGAGCTTTGTTTGCACATTAGCATCATGTGCGTCGTTAGGGGGGAATCTACCTAACAAGGAAGTGAAAACCACCGAACAGTAACAGCTCATAGGTCATAGTTATGATTGATGGTCTGTTTCTGCATGTCTGCCTTTGGATTTATTTTAACAAAAAAGGCAGACAGCTGACACAGTCTTGTGGCATCACAATGGTGTGATCATCAGGTGTGTGTGTGTGTGTGTGTGTGTGTGTGAGGGGAAACAGGACCTGGACATGGGAGTTGAGGAAGTTTGATTAAACAGTGTTTGTACTATAGATGGAGCCACCGTAGATAATGTTTCAAATTCATCGAGATGTGTCCTTAAAGATTTCTCTCTAAATTGATTAAAGTAATGCATACATACATATGTATTTTAAACATGTACTGTACATGTATTTGTTTTGGATTTTTTTTTTTCAATTTTCTGGGAGTTTTCTCGGCAGCTAAACTCTAATAGTCACAGGCCCATCTTTGAGTATCCAGTACTTTGTTGTTTAAATGGCAACAGCCAGACTCAGTGATGTGGAAATATTGGCTTTGCTTTTCTTATGGTCTCATTTATCTCTCTCTGCTCTCCTTTTTGAACAGATAACATCAAGTGTTCTGGCCCTAAATGACGGATCATTCCACCACAAACATCACAGCACTGAAAATGGACCAATTCATCAGGTGACTTAACTGGTGTGGCTGTGAAGGTCATTAAACTGTGAAAAAGTGTTTCAACCCTGTGACTTTCGCACCCACCTGTTCTTCTGTTTTTTTTGTTCTTTTTTTACCCGAAACACACTTGACAACATCATAGTTCCTCACTATTGTAATAGTGACTACTTTTAATTACTTTTTACTCGGGTTGTGTACTATAAGCTGACAAAAAACATGCAAAGATAAATATAAAAGGTGGACCGGATTGTTAAAATAGTTAAAGGTCCACTGAAACAAGGTTATTATTTGCTTCTTCTTGTCCCTTTTTCAGGAGTTGCCATAGCAAATGTTCCATCTTCCCCTGTTCTCTGTATCTTCTACTCTGACTCCAACTACCTCCAAGTCCTCCCTCACTGCATCCATCAATCTCCTCTTTGTCTCCTACCTGGTAGCTCCATCTCTAGGATCATTCTTCTACTCAATGTATCCACTGTCTCTGCTCTGAACATGTCCAAACCATCTCAATCTGGCTGCAAGTTCAAGGCTCTACATTTCAGCTGTGCACAAATTTAATATCCATAACATTGGGCTTGTCACGTCTGCATGGCTCTGAATTCCTCTTCCTTTTGTGTAGTCCCTTTACAATAATAACCTTAATTTAATTTGTGTCTGTCTAACCTTAACTTAACTTCCATATTGGCCAATGGCTGCATAATTAACAGGAATGTCAAACAGCAGGTGCAGTAGACCAGCCATTGAGACCAAGACAGTGCAATTAGTATAAAGGTGAGAAAAGATTCTCAAAAGGACCAAAACACTTGAACTTAAATACAGTGGAGATCAAAGATTAGTTAACAATGGAGGAGAGATCATTAGGGAGGATATGATGATTAACACAGAGGAAATATGACTAAACTGCACTTGTTTAATTAACTACTCCAACATTCGTTGCCGTGATAAATATAATTACGTCATTATCTCACTCTGCCATTAACGGAAACGCGGTGCTTCAAAGGGCTGAGACAAAAAAGTCCTGACAATAGACGATGTCTGTCGCCACCTAGTGGTAAAAGGCACGTACAGCTGAACTTCTTGGTGTTTCACAAATATATGAGACACAAAAGAGTAGAACACGATTTGAATGATACAGATTCACATCAACAGGAAAAATAAGAATTCTTAGCCCAAACTTACATTCTTCACCTCACATCTTTGGTATACTGTACTGTAGTGTCACAGGCAAAAGGTGCGGTTCTCCATCTGACCACCAGATGTCATAGCAATGCTGCTTTTATTCACAGCCGTGTTCAGAGGCGTTTTTAATAGAGGACCAAATATGGAAGGTTCTCTTATAAAACCAAAGGATTAGATTGATAAATGTTATTATTTGATATAATTCTTTAAACTGTAAATAGCGGCAAAAACTACGGAGCTAGTATCACTTGGACTCCCTCTGTTTAAAAAAAATCTCTGATAAAATCGCTGATAAATATTGAAAAAAATTAGGACAAATACCTTCATGTATTGTTGAACAGTTTTTGCTGCTTTATTTTAGTGTTGGTCCTGGAGAACCAGATATTTTCAGTGCCGGACAATTCTGTTTCACACTCTTGTTTCTTGTGTATCTTATCCCTTGTCACTATCGACAGTAACATGAGGATCTGTAGATAATGTCCAATTAGACATTTACTACATTTTCATTAGATTTATATATTCATCACATGCTATTACCCAGGTATACCCAGGTATACAACCCACCTGACTATATGAGTATATATGGGTTATATGTAGTGATTTTGCAGTACTGCAGAAAACTCCAACCAGGTTGAGGACATTTGTCTACACTAACTTCCCAGAGGCTGAGTTGCCTTTAGGGTCACCCTTCCATCTGTGTCATGCTCCAGAGCACAGTGGCAGTGCTGAGTTGTGTGCTGTTGACCACGTGTGGCCAGACGTGCAGGTATCCTTATGACACTCATTACTTATTAACAGGCCCCGCTTCCCGCTACCAGCGACATCACACTCCTTCTCCAGCCATCAGCTCCTCACTGACTCATTCTATCAGTTACATCAGGGCTGTGAAGCTCAGGAACACATGGCTGTGACAAGAAGTGAATGGTTCTATGGTTCTGATGTCTTAGCTTTCATTCATTCAAATAGGACAGAATCAGAGTGATGCTCTGTTGACACTGAACATTTCTATCTATATACAGATACAGATATATACAGTATATAAATGTATGTATACATATTTGTTACTGAAAAAAGACAAGATAAGAATAAAAAAAAAATAACATCAAGTTTTTCATTCATCTGCTTGTTAGTAGCCAGGTCACAGGGGCAGCTTGCACCACCCAAATCGCACCCTTTTTGTGATCCTCCTTGTGGGTGGTGAGTCCACAAGAAGTTACGATGGTTGGGACAGTGTTATGATCAGAGCACCTCAGTGGCAACCTGGCAGCTGGTGGATTCATCAAGATTTTTTCCAATTTAAAAGGAACCAAACATTCATTTATTTTCATCCTCTTATTCATTATCGGGTGCCAGGGCCACCAGTCTCCATGACTGCAACCCAAACCACACAGCACCTACTGAGCCCACTGGAAGTTATCTGGGTCACGACAGTGTTATGATCAGAGCACCTCAGTGGTCATCTGGTAGCTCGTGGATTCTAACACAAAGCCTTGCACACCGAAGTCTGCTTCTTTAACCACTAGGCCACCACTGCCACAATAATAATAATAATAATAATAATAATAATAATAATAATAATAACAATAATAACAATAATAACAATAATAATAATAATAATAATAATAATAATAACAATAATAATAACAAAAATAACAACAATGATAATAATATTAGTAAACAATACAATATCGAGAATAATAGATGTCATCAATGGGACTACTAGCCTACTTTGAATCACCCTGAGCTACTTCACAACATTCCAGTCATCACATGTTCCCTGTAACCAGAAGCTTTAGGACCCAGAGCGTGCAGCCTTCCCTCAGCTCTGCTGCTGAAGTATTACCTCTGCTGCCTCCTCCTGCTGGAGTCTATGCCACTGTTGTGGTTTGAAAGAGTGACTGCCTGCTGGAAACTCTGCCTCCTTCTATTAATTCTCCCACCAACTATGGCGCTGCAGCATCCAGAAGGGACTCCCAGCATTCATCTGCCGCCAGAGAACTTCTGCAGATCTCATGCTGGCCTCACTGAACCTCTTCACTTGACAGCTCCATGGTGTGGGGAGTAGCTTCTTGTCAAGTTTTCCCATTCTTCCTCCTGGGACAACTGTACTTTATTGAGACTTTTTTTTTGTTTGCTTGCAGACTTGTCCTGTGCTGGAGCTACAGGTTCTTAACTCCTTTCCAGCCCTCTGTCCCCTGTCCCCTGTTCCCTGTCCCCTGCCTCCACTCTTTTCTCTTTCCCTCACTCAGCTGTCACCCCTGTCTGTCACTCTTCAGGATATCCTCTTTCCCTCTTTCTAGGATTTCATAATGCACTGAGACCCGTGTGAGGTCTGACCTGCATTTGGAGACAGAATTTTATCCTGCATTTTATTTTTTGCTTGTCATGGAACCACTGAGGGCTCTCCGACCACAGAAACTTTGAAGCTCCAACTTTGGACCTTACCTGCTAAGTTACAATTGTGACTTTGAGGCATAAAAGTCACAACTCAGTGTTGATTCTTAAGGACATAGTTTTTAAAGGACATCTTTTTTTTTTGGCACTGTTGGAACCATAGCCATGGGGAACGCAGCAGGAGGTATGGAGATACCTCTCTCTAAGGAGGGTAAGGCAGGAACCCTCCCCACTGGCTACTCCAGCTCCCAGAAGCCACCTGCTGGTCTGAAACTCCCGATGCCACCTGAAGACGAGCTGGAGGAGCGTTTCAACACTGTTCTGGTGAGCCTGTGCTGGTGCAGGAACCCTGCTGCATTCATGTCACCTTTCACACAGAACGACACGGAGCAGGAGGCTACACAAGACCTGAAGAATGTAGGATATGTAGGAAATGTGCACCTTTCTGGAGAAACAGCTTATGCTGTGCCAGGTACACAATACCACTGAGGACAGACACACACAGAGGTTCTTTATACTCAGGCTTACTCTGGCATTAAGAACACTGCATGCTCTGCTGGAGGTTGAATGCCAGAGGAAGTCAGATCTGTTTACTTTTCAATGACCAGCAACTAAACTTGTACTTTTGGGTCCGGGCTTTAAATCAGATTAAAATTCTTGTGTTGGCCAGAGGGGTCGGTGTGTTTGTACAACAGTCCGAGAGGATCAGCTGGCAGAAAACTGCAAAAGCTACTTTACATGAACCATACAGTTCCCAGAATTCTTCAACCTTTCAGACCAACAGTTTGTTTTTGTTGCTGTACTGCAAACATCCATTTGGTGTGACATTTTTTTAGTGTGTGCACATAGAGCAAAATTGAACTGGAATTATTAACCCTACTTCTTCTTTTATAAATGTTTTTGTTTGAGATCAGAAAAATTACATTTTTACCAACATTTTTATCCTGTATTTTGCTGGAATATATGACTTCTTGCAGATTCTGTTGAAGCAGTAGCAAAAAAAACCCTGAGTCACTGGAGTTGATGACCATTGCAATTTAATTTCCTCTGCATAACCAGCTTCATCAAGATTTTATTTGTCTCCTGTTGACAATAACAGGAGATGAGTGTTCATTCTTCAAAAACAAGACACAGATATGGCCATTGACTGTGGAGTTATGTTGGATATGTGGCCTGACAAGTCAGCAGCTCGTCGTCCCATTAACTGCATTCTTCATCATCACTATCTCAGAGACAGCTGATGTCACGCTGTTCTCCTGATTCTGCAATGAGATTAAATAAAACAGAAATAATCACAAAAGTCAAGAAAGGTGGTAACATTATTGAAGTACCCAAGTTGGCCAGTAGGGTTAAAAAACGCTGTCTTGAAACAAGTATTGTATTTCACAGTTTTCTGTAAGCGCTGGTTGTTCTTGTTAAATATTTCTTTCTTTTTTAAGAACATCACAGAATTTAACCTCTGCACAAAATGAGTCGCCTAGTGCTCTGCAACATGGGGCAGTTGAATAACAAATACTGCTGACTCACTTTATAGTATTTTCTGATGAAAATCCCACCAGTCCCAGCAGCCGTCCATACTGTACAGCTGTGTCTCACTATCATTTATGTTGCACAGTAGTTGTTGAAATAGTTTGGAAACACAGTCTTAACTTATTTCCTGTTTAGGAACAGCTGACCTGTCTTCTCTCTCTGTCCCTGTGGACACACAGTTGTGTGATAAATGTCCAGATATTGATGGTAGTCAATGAGGTGGACACTTTGGTTATAGTAGTCTGAAGCCAACTTTTGGCTCCAGTATCTATCTTACAGAGGAGTACTGTAAGACATTTGTATCTGTGTGTCTGGGTTTGTGGGGGAGGAGTATTAATTACTCCTGAATTAATGTGCCGTACCTTTTAGCACTACTGTAAGTACTGCAGTATAATATCCAGTTCTTGTGTGCACACAGAGCTGCAGCAGGGTGTGTTTTAAAACTCACTGGTGGGAGTCAGTATCAGTACCAGGTTAATCACTTCATTTATGTATTCTTACTTTTCTGTGAACATCCGTCCTTTCACCAAATATAGATCCCACCTCCCCACAGACACACGTCTCTTCCTCAACACATCGTCCTACACCTTATATCTGCTGATGAAGCAGCAAAAATCCCACTGACATGCTGTGTCTGCATGCAAACCAGCCTGTGTGTGTATGTGTGTGTGTGAGGGTGTCTCTGCAGAAGAGGAGGAAGAGGAGGAGGAGGAGGAGGGAGTGGATGAATCTGCTGTGCAGATCCATTTGTATCGCAGTGCGTGGTGTTTACATGTGATATATGGACAGAAACCCCAGCAGGAGGCACCGACCCCTCACTGAGGCTCTCATCACTCCATCAGTCCAGTGTCTGACGTCACTAATGCAGCATCCATGAACTGATAACCTGATGGGAAGCAGTGTGGGATTTGTAGCCCGTGTGTTTAGGAACTAAAACTTCAGGTGCAGATTTACGTAGCGCACTTTGTTCAGCAGTGTTTTACATATTGCTTTGCATTTCTCCCTGGGAGTCAGGGAGTGCAGGAGTGGGTGGAATTGTAAATGGACATCTGTGGATTTGTGAATTTTACTTGTAAAAAAGGAGATGAGGAAGAGGAGTACACATCACCCTATCATGTTATAGTTGACACATGGAAGAGTTTTAACAAGATAAAACGCTTTTTTGCAGCAGTTTAATTGGAACTAAATTGTGGAGAAATATTTGTAATCATCAGTTACTTTAGTCTGAGTGGAGAATCAGTTTACTGTTGTTATCCAACCAGTGCTGCAGACTGAGGGTAATATATTGATCCAACTTTTTAGGGCAGTCAGCACATAGGGAAATTCAGCAGCGTATCACTGTGCACCAGACAGTGACACAGAGAAGCTGTGGTGCCATTTAGACTCATGAGTCTCTGAACGAGATGTTTGCCAGTGATGAGTTGTGGAGGAGGATGAAGATGTGGAGAGGGTTGTCACGGAGACCGCGATCCACTGGAGACAAGATCTCACCTTCACCTTCATCCTAGCTCATTTGCCAACACTTTAGAACCACTGTGGAACCACCAAAAGATAATCCTAGATATTTTTTTTTGTTTTATTTTTTAACCATCCTCCCAGTCTAATCAGCATCAGCCCCTGGTTTGTCACAGCCAGCTCCCAACAGCATCATTGATTCTCTTTTTCACTGCGACCTTGGTCCGTGTCATCACACGATCATGGTGTTTAAGCTTTATTAGCCTTGAACAGACATGTGAGTAATTAATATTTCAGTAGTATATAAACTCTTTGTCGTTTCTGTTATCATTATTTACCTTTTTATATAGGCAAACAAATATTGTTTCTAAAATACTACGTTTTTTTGTTTAATATACATATATGTTTAATGTTTAAAAGCTATTCCACAAAAAACATTTAATGTTGGCATCTTCAATCACTAACATTTTAGCTCAGATTTTACAACTAATACATCTCTGTGTCTGTTAGTGCTCTAACGCTGTCATTCATCAATACTTTGACTGACTGTTTCACACACTTTGTTGTCCTAATATACATACAACATTTTAAAATAAAAAAAAAACACACACTCCAGTCCGCAATAAACAGTGATGTGGTCCTGTTGGGACATTCGGGGCAGCGGTGGTCCAGAGGGTAACAGGTGCAAATCCACTGTTACCACTGAGGTCCACTGAGCATGGCATCGTCCCCACTCACTGCTCCCCGGGCGCTCAAAGTTGTCCACTGTTCACTTTGGTGATGGGTTAAATACAGAGGTGACATTTTGTTGTGTGCAGTGGAGTGAATCACAATGACAAGGAGTTTGTTTTCCTGATGATCCAGATGTCAATTATCAGCGATTTCACTCCAAACAGCCTCTGTAGGACATTCCTCAGCTGACTGAGTGTCTAATCAGCTGATTAGTGACTCTGTACTGGACACTGAGGTTGCATCAGTGACTCAGAGACACCAGAGAGACAGATATCAGGTATAAATAACGCATTTTTATTGCAGCCCGTGTGACTGAGAGCCTCCCGTGGTCTAACCCACTTCCACTGTGTCTGTGGGTTATAATTAGTGCAGCTGATGTGTCTGTGCGGCTGGGATGGAATGTGTTTAGTAAATGGGTCACAGAGAGTGAAATAATGAGAATGTTACATCAGGGAAACTGACACAGGTAGACGAGCTGCAGGGTCAACCATTCATGTCAACACTCATTCATTCATTCATATTTATCCACCTGTATCTGTAACCAGGTCTCAGAGCCAGCAGTCTCCACCACAGCCACCCAAATCACACTGCACCGTACTGTCAGCCTGCCTGAGAGTGGTGGAAATTATTTAGGTTGGGACAGTGCTGTGCCTTAAGGACCCATGTCTGCTTCCTTAACCACTAGGTCATCACTGCCCCATTCAAACAGGTTGTGTCCAATGTTATTCCCTTTGAGTAACTGTAGTATTTACCTCTGTATATGCCAGCTATGGGCAAAAATGAGGTCCAGGGGCCCAATGTGTTCCATTCATGTTGTAACGTGGCCCTCCAAATCTCACACAAATAAGACAATTGATTTATAATGGGATTATGTGATTATATTTCCCCTGAAATTCCCACATTTTCCATATGGACTGAAAACATTTTTGCCATTTTCACGAAAAAAAAATCTTTTTACTGAATTTTAATAACAACACAATACAAACCGAACAAAGTCCAGACACAGCAAACACAAAAACCTTCCTATCCCACCTGCATATGAAAACTACAAAATAAAAGAGCATGAGGCAGAACGTCACAATGACACAAAAGGAATTTAATCTAATTTAATCTAATCTAAGATACTTGGCCAATATGTGCAGCCTAAATTTAAATACCAAATACAAAGCCAAGCTTGTGATACCCTGAAACTAGAAGTTGGTTAAGGAAGTTTTGAAAGAACAATCTCCTTTTTAGAAATAAATTCCAGATTCAGGATATAATTTATAAAAGGAATCCAACTTTTTAAGAAATTCTCCTCCTTCTCTGTCGCTATTGCATCTTTCTTAAGGTGTAAATCTTGACTTTTACATGGCATTTATCATAGTTCACTTGTCAGCTGTGGCCCAGAAGTGAAGGAGTTCTGCCCTGCCTGGTATAAAAAGTGATCATCATCATTTATCCAGGACACTATTCATCATCAGTAACTCTGTCTCCATCTTCTGACTCACTCTTGTCTCTTTCCAGGTTAACTTTTCATCCTATCATAGTAGTTTACTCATGCTCTCCTTTTGGTTTTAGTTTTAATCAAGATAAGGGGGAAAAAAAAAAACTAAAGTTCCCCCTTGTCTAACGTCATATACATTTTCTTCTTCTCATATTCAGTGTTTACTTGTGAATTTCCCAGTGTGGTTTCCCTGGGTGTAAACGTAGTCGTCAGCGTTCAGGGAAAGGTGATGGCCAACACCACAGTGTAACGCGAGAAACACAAGTGTTGTGACAACAGGCCGGTAATGACCACAGCAGAGGAACACACACACCTTTGACTCACACAGTCTTCCCGGCCTTGACTGGTGACCAGCACAAACACTGGTGTCTCTAAGCGTGACATCATTTAGAGACAGAACATCATCACTGATTAATGAAGGCTGTTCTACACCTGTGCCGTACATTAGGTTTCTAATATGTTGACTTTTTTCTCTCTCCTCCAAATCCCAGAATACTATGAATCTTCCTCCAGACAAGGTGAAGATCCTCAGTCAGTACGACAACGAGAAAAAGTGGGATCTGATCTGTGATCAGGTGGGTCGGTGGAGCAAACTAGGATCCTGGAATAAATTTATTGGAATGTCTGAAATGACAATCATTCAGTGTAAATACTCGACACAGTTACACACACACACACACACATACACATACACACGATGACATAAATACACTGAAAAAAAAAATCTAATTAATGCTGCACATCACTGTGGCAACCACAGGATGTTGGTTCTAAACACAGACAGAGAAATCCTGTCACCGTCACACACTGACTCATCACCCAGACTTACTCTACACTCCATATGGTGTTTCAGAACTCTTTTTTTTTCATCTTTAACAAAAAAAAAGATTTTTCTGAACACGATAATTATTATGTTGAATAAATAATTTATCATTGCAATTATCTCCTGTTTTAAAATGAAGGAACAAAGAAAAAACATATTTTTTTTCTTTTAAATCTTTAAAATCAGGGCACAAAGTTGCTTTACTACAGAGTTACTGCAGTGGAATGTTTTGTAGAAATACTGGGTTGTTTTGTTTTTTGTTGATGTATGTGTGTATTTATCAATGCACGCGCAGGAACGTTTCCAAGTCAAGAATCCACCGTCTGCGTATTTGGAGAAGTTAAAGAGTTATCTGGAACACGGAGGAGTGGGTCGAAAGGTAATTCTCCGCCCCTGCAGCTTCTACAGTAGCTTCCTGGTTGTTGTAATAGATAAAGTTAAGAAAACTGATCTAATCAGCACATTTTTAGATTTCATTTTTCAGCATCGCCAAGGATATAAATCATTCTCAGCACAAAAGAACAATTTTAGCAAATTTTTCTTACCCATGTGTTTGTGTCAGCATGTGTCTGACTAATTATTTTTTTCTCTGGTATTTGTTTTTTCGTGTTGTACTTTATACTAATGAAATGAAAAGATAGTTCTTTGATTTTCTTCCTCAGTTTAAGAGACGTGTCCAGGAATCCACGCAGACTCTGAGGGAACTGGAGATTTCCCTGAGGACCAATCATATTGGGTCAGTCTTCTTCCACTACTTTCTTCACCTCATCTGTGATTTCACAGTGTCAATTATTTCCAACCTTCTTTTCTCTTCAGCTGGGCAGAGGAATTCTTGAATGAGGAAAACCGAGGCTTGGATGTTCTGGTGGATTATCTGTCCTATGCTCACAGTGCTGTCACGTAGGTGTCAATCTCACCTGGTCCACTGTACCAGTATCTCTGACCTCAGGCCTCAGTTGATCTGATCACTACATAAAAATGCACTGATGTTCATTTTTCCTTGTGTGGATCCCAGGAATGACGTAGACTCTTTGGACAACAGCTCGTTGCCTACAGACAGGGGTAAGACCATGGACAGGTCTATGGAGGAGGTGAGCAGAAGCGCCAGTAACTCTCCTTCCCACGGTGCCACCAAGACCAGCAAGACCTTCACAACCAGGTGAGGACACACAGAAAAACTGGAACTGGAATAAAAAACTGGACCAAATTTCATTTATATTGAAAAATTGATGGCAGTTGTGAATGTTTTCTCTCCAGATGTGTAATGTTGGATTCTTTCATATTGAAACAAACTGTATTTTTGCGTAAACTTTGAATCTGAAACAACAAAAGCTTAATATTAGAAACTTTCCATTTGTTTTAATGTAATTATATTTTTCTCAAGGTAAAAAAGTATGTGCTGTTACCTGCTGCATACATTGCAATGCACAATGTGCACAATGTCCACAATGTGCATTGCGATGTATACTGCGATGTATACTGCAATGTATACTGCGATATACGGCAATGTAAACTGCAATGTATACTGCAATATACTGCGATGTATACAGGCAGGACAACGTTTCTAATTAACTTCAAACGACACTGTGAGCCACATTTGGACCCCGGGCCATTGTTTGACATGTGACAGGTGTAGGAAAAAGTCAATCAGTGATAACAACACTGAAAAAAAACAAACTCGTCATCCGCTGTATTGACTCAGTCATGAACAGGATGATGCACATTCTCAGACTCATCTACATCTGATGAAACTGCATTCCTGGTTATTTTGTTTGCATCTGTGTGTCGTGACGTCACAAACACACACATGAACCTGTCATTAGAAAGACAAAAGGATCCTGTTTGTGTTGGACAGTGTCTCGGTCAAACTTGAAGTCCTTCAGTTTATTTGAACATCACTTCTGTTCAAAGCTTCAAACCAGTTCAAGGAATGTAAACCGAAAACCTTCAGCCTTTTTGCCGGGAACAGAAACAAAACCAAGTTCTTGAATAGAAATGCTGGGCAAAAAATTTTGGTAATCTACTGTGCAAAACACAAAACTAGAAAAACGTTTATAAAGTTTGCAGGAGGTTTTCACAAATGTAATTTTGTTTCAGGGTTTGTAAAAAATAATTTTTAAAATGTAAATTTGTCTCCAGCTATGTAAAAGTCTTTCTCTGTTTCGTAAAAGAGTTTTGCACATCAGGGCCACCGCAGTATTTGGTCAATTCTGGTTGTATTTAGTTCTTTAAAAATCCCATGCAGGCTTCAATCAAAGTTGTTTCTCTTGAAACTCTTTTGGTTCTAACTCAGGATCATCACCCTCGTGGTGGAACCCAAAACCAGAAAGTGTTGTTTCTGTTTAAAAAAAAATCTGGTTCAGAGCCCTGGCTAACATAGACTTTTAGGATACAAAGGACTTTGATTGAAGGCTACACAGGAATAAAAAAAACAATTTAACTGGTGTGAACTTGTATTATTTTTAAATATACATTTTTGTTATGAAAAAAAAATGTTATGTTTCTGGTCTTTGAACCGATTCAAAGCCCTGCTTCTGTCTCAAAGATCTTAACCAGATTAGTGATGTTGTGCCTTCAGCTTATGTGTCCAACAAAGCTGTAACCTCAGCGTCTCTTACCTGGCAGATTCCACTCTCTCCAAAACAGGAAAGCAGTGAGAACCTCACGAGTGGTGAACCCCAAAGACGACGTTCACCTCTGCATCATGTGTCTACGTGCCATCATGAACTACCAGGTATTTACAACCAAACGGCCAGAGTCTGGGTTCTCCCTGGGTTTTTTACCAGGAGGACAAAGACACAGCAGAGACCAGTATGGTGTTAAGATGCTCATAGTCTGTTCTTGTCTGTTTTCAGTCTGGGTTCAACCTGGTGATGAAACATCCCTGCTGTGTCAACGTGATCACCCTCAGCCTCAACGACAGAAACCCAAGGTACTGAAGCGCAGTAGATTGAAAATATTTCAAATAATATTTAAAGTACTTTAATTGATGAACTTCAACGCGTCTCCTCTCAGGACGAAGGCTCTGGTCCTGGAGCTTCTGGCTGCTGTGTGTTTGGTGAGAGGAGGCCATGACATCATCCTCTCTGCCTTGGACAACTTTAAAGAGGTGAGTTGACCAGTCTTCAGACATCTGACCCTACTGCTGACCTCTTCTATTTTTAACCCTTAGGTTGGTGTGTGTCTGTGACAGGACTCACGGGACTACCCTGGTCCCCTGTTTTTTTAACAGCAGGTCCAGGGGGAAGCCCCCGCCCCCACCTTTTACCCCCACCATCAGCTGCTCCATCCAGTTGTTCTCTGCCAGTTAAAGCAAGAGACCAGGCGTCAAAATATTTTCTTTGACCTCTCCTCAGCTTCCCTCTTATCTTTTCTTGACAGAGCAGCAACTGCCGCCTGTGTGTCGCCACCTGTGTGAGCAGCACAGACCACAGGAGTTTAATGTTCTGCCCTCTGCTGGTTGAAAAGAACAACATCAGTTACAGTCGTAGCAGTGGCTGCTCTGACACTGTAAGGGTGTCTAGGTGTTGGTGCTGCAGTGACAAAGATGTGTGTACGTGCATGTGCAGGCAGGTGGGCGATGGTCCAGGAGCTGGTTTATGTGTCCCACACCAGCAGCAGGAGCATTGTGCTGGATGTTGCATAATTTAGCAGACATGAGTGAGCTAAAGACTGCAGAGACAGGATCTGCAGAGACAGGTAGTCCAGAGAATAAAACACTCATGCACACACAGCCCCTGGATTTAGACTTTTTATCATCCGTTTTGTAAAAAAAAAAATTGTAAAAATATTCAAGATGATGCTGACGGGGAAAGATAAAAGCAAAGTTTACAACTTTACACAAATGCTTGTCTGCATAGACAAAATGTTTCATTCAGTCCCTTTATTTATGTTATTGATTTTGGACTGAATTGATGCCACAGCCATGGATCATCAATCAACAGACAAAAAAAAACAGACGAACGGACAGATGGATGAACAGATACAGTAGATAGATATTCCATCTATCTATCTATCTATCTATCTATCTAGATGGAAAGATAGACTGTTTGCTTTGTCACACTGCCCCCCTTTGGGAAACTATAAAACAACATAGTTGACTCGTGATAAAATATTTTTTTCATCTTCAGGTGTGTGCAGAGAAAAGCCGGTTTGAAAAACTCATGGAATTTTTCCGCAGTGAAGACATCAGCATAGACTTCATGGTAAGGTCTAGTACCGTAGATTTGCAAACAATAGTGACTGAAACACTGATATATGATAAAATCACCCAGTGATTGATTTTTGGTTGAATGAAATGTCCATAATAGATTGTTACATATACATTGTGAAGAAACTTTAAGCTTTATTCTCACATGTTATCATTTTGTCACACAACATGTTTAACAATCGAAATAACACATTTTTATAGGTGGCTTGTATGCAGTTCATCAACATTGTGGTCCACTCTGTGGAAAACATGAACTTCAGGGTTCACCTTCAGTATGAGTTCACCCAACACGGGCTGGATGAGTACCTGGAGGTGAGAACCACACTAAAAAAAATAATGTGATTTTTAGATGTTTTTGAAAAAAAAATGAACAAACTGTGGTAACCATCTGTGTAGAAGCTGAAGTTCACAGAGAGCGACAGGCTGCTGGTGCAGATCCAGGCTTATCTGGACAACGTGTTTGATGTAGGAACCCTGCTGGAGGACGCAGAGACCAAGACCACTCTGTTGGAACACGTGGAGGAACTGGAGGAACAGAACTCACAGGTGGAGAACAGTTGCTACAGGTTAAATTGTACATGAATGACCTTCCAGAACCACTCTCTGGAAAGTCTGTAGACGATGACCGACTCATGCAGGAGATTCAAATACATATATACCTGTACAGTCATGGAAAAAATTATTAGACCACTCTTTCTTTAATTTCTTGTCCATTTAAAAGTCTCCTTCCACTTAATCTACATTAATCTGGACAAATATAATAACAACAAAAAAGGCTCATAATTCAGTTTAATTTCAGAGCTGATTTCTGGCCATTTTGCGTGGTTTTATTGACAAAAATCACTTCCGTTCCTACATCACTAGCAATAACATTGTACTGACAAATACAGTGCTTTTAGTCATTGGATGGTTTTGTGTTCATTGTTTCCCCCAGGTGATAAACCTTTAGTGGAACAAGGCATTAAGATGAACAAGGAATTGAAGAAAACAGCAGAGTGGACTAATCATTTTTTTCATGACTGTATATATAATATATAATGATTTTCTTCACTTCACACCCTGTGATGCACTCTGCATGTTTCAGCATATTTTTACACAAGCATAATGTCAATGATGTCTGTTCATCTTTGTCACAGTTGAACCTTCCAGAACCACTCTCTGGAAAGTCTGTAGACGATGACCGACTCATGCAGGAGATTCAAATACATATATACCTGTACAGTCATGGAAAAAATGATTAGACCACTCTTTCTTTAATTTCTTGTCCATTTAAAAGTCTCCTTCCACTTAATCTACATTAATCTGGACAAATATAATAACAACAAAAAAGGCTCATAATGCAGTTTAATTTCAGAGCTGATTTCTGTCCATTTTGCATGGTTTTATTGACAGAGACAAAAATCACTTCCGTTCCTACATCACTAGCAATAACATTGTACTGACAAATACAGTGCTTTTAGTCATTGTATGGTTTTGCGTTCATTGTTTCCCCCAGGTGATAAACCTTTAGTGGAACAAGGCATTAAGATGAACAAGGAATTGAAGAAAACAGCAGAGTGGGCTAATCATTTTTTTCATTACTGTATATATAATATATAATGATTTTCTTCACTTCACACCCTGTGATGCACTCTGCATGTTTCAGCATATTTTTACACAAGCATAATGTCAATGATGTCTGTTCATCTTTGTCACAGTTGAACAGCACCCTGCAGGAGAGGGAGAGAGACACCATGGAGAAAATCTCAGAATTGGAGAAAAAGCTCATTCAGTCCACCAAGGAAGTGGAGCTGCTGAAGGTGGGGTCATCCTTCAGGTCTCTGGGGGAGATGGTTTTCACAAAATATTGTTCAGAGTTCATCCCATGAAGACAGTGACAGTTGTTTTGCTGTTTTCAAAGCTAAAAGTTACCAACTGTGATTTCAGGAGAGTCTCAGAGAATCCTCCGCTCAGGTGACGCAGCTGCAGCAACGAGAACGTGAGAGTGAACTGGAGCGTGAGACCCAGAAGGAGCGGGAGAAGGACATGGACCGATCATCACAGGCTTTGAAGGAGCTGGAGACCAAGGTTAAGTCTCTGGCGGAGCAGGGTCTTGTTCGATTGGAACGGTCTTCATCTGGACACCTGGACATTCAGCTGGTACCTGTCGTCCAGCAGGTGACACAGACAGGTGAACAACTTCACTGACACTGACACAGCATCTTCATAGATACTCACCTCGGAGGAGAGAACCACAAACAGGAACAGAGAGAAAATAGAGAAACTATGCTTTTATCACTGGAACAATTTGGTAGAAAGAAAGAAAATATAAACCTATATTTTTACTTTTGTTTCTTTTGGTTTCAAACATAAAGACTTAAGCAGCTCCAGGAAAAACCTTATTTTTCGACTTCCACAGACTCCCCGCCTAAAGATTCTCCACAGCCAGTGACAACAGTGACTTCTCCTCCTCCACCACCACCTCCTGCTCCACCACTGCCACCTCCAGCACCACCACTACCACCACCTACAGTGTCTCCTGCAGCTCCACCTCCTCCCCCTCCGCCTCCACCTCCATCTGTTGCTCCATCACCTCCTCATCCGGCCAAACCGTCAACAGGGTCTGACGGAAGCTCAGGTAACATTTCTCTTTACTTTTAGGTTCTTTAGTTATTAGTTTATGAAATCTATTATTTACACAGAGGACAGCAATGTGGTTCAGAGCAGTAGAGACAGTGGAAGAGAGGAGAAGAACAGAGTGGAGGCAGGATGGAACAACTGGAGAAAAGAGTCAGGAGTGATCTGTGATAGAAGAGAGTCAGCTAAGGTGAAGGGACAGGTTTACAGGACAGTGGTGAGACCAGCTATGATGGATAGATTAGAGACACTAGGAATAGGTAGAAGACAGGAGACAGAGCTGGAGGTGGAGGAGTTAAAGATGCTGAGGTTCTCTTTAGGAGAGACAAGGATGGACAGGATCAGGAATGAGGTGATTAGAGGGACAACACAGACAGAGAAAAAGCTAGAGAAGACAGATTGAGATGGTTTGGACATGTTCAGAGGAGGGACAGAGGATAGAAGAATGATCCTTGAGATGGAGCAACCAGGTAGGAGATGAAGTGGAGATTGGATGCAGTGAGGGAGGACATGGAGGTGGTTGGAGTCAGAGTAGAAGATACGGAGAACAGAGGGGTGGGGGGGCGGGTGCAAAACAATGACATTCTCGATGTAACCTCTGAAATAGGGACAAGCTGAAAGGAGAAGAATGAGACACAGAGGTCACCAAAGAGTCACTGCAGAGCTACCAGTAGTTGACTGCACCTTAACAAATGTCTTGAAAGGCTGGTGATTCATACATACATTTCAACACTTCACTGGTTGCTCAGCTAGTCTGCTAACTTTTTTATCCAATCACAGACAGTTGTGCCTCCTCTTGGCAACACTAACTGATTGTTTGCAATTTTACAAACACCAGGACAGGACAGAACACAATGCACAGAAGAACACACAGCAGTCAACAATGTTGGCAAAGACACAAACATAACTAAGGACTTACAATATTGTTTATATTTTATCATTTTGTATTAATTAATTAATTTATTATCAGTTCTCAGTTCATTAAAGTTTAAAGTTCAATAATATCTTTTTTATTACAAAAGTACACAGACATTTTGACTAGCAAGTTATGATGTTTCTAAAGGAAGATATTAGTACACTTTTTACACAGGTTCCATGTTATATGATAACAATTATATTGGTTTCAGATTATTTCACTTTTGCATTTTTTCCACAAAGGCCATATACAAAGTTATAATAAATTATTATTTAATGTATTATTTAGGTAGTTATCTTTGAAATAAAGTTGATTCTTTAAGTGTAGGTAAGATTTTTTTTCTGCAAAATATCGCCGTCTACTGGTCAAATATAGTACAACGACCACAGGTGTTTGGGAATCCTCATGTCAGATACAGTATAAACTGAGAATTTTACGGTGTAAACAAACGAATCTGATTTACAGATTATAACAGCAGTAACTTAATAAAAGTTGAGGCAGACACGTTGGCAGTTTAGTTAGGGATTCATTTTGTGAAGATGTCTTATGAAAAAACGAGG
Organism: Paraplagusia blochii; assembly: GCA_016785265.1. Classification (NCBI taxonomy): domain Eukaryota; kingdom Metazoa; phylum Chordata; class Actinopteri; order Pleuronectiformes; family Cynoglossidae; genus Paraplagusia; species Paraplagusia blochii. Next base: position 340,535 of record JAFBJS010000158.1, read on the forward strand.
TCAGTTCTTTGGTTCGGACGCCTCAATGCATGTACTTGTTGATAACTGCAGATGTACATTAGAGCCACCGGAGGGCGCATGTGCTGACTGAGCAAGAGCTTGTTTAGGACTTCAGTCGTTATTGTTCTATTCAGCCAGTAGAGGGCGAATATAATAATATAAACTAGTGGAAAGTTACAAGTTTACTAAGAAAATAAAAACAACGGACCGCACTACTTGACAAGATTACATTATAAAATGTATCCATACGCTAACATGCCAATATGGGAATTTACCAAACTATATCTTTCTATAGAAAAATACCTTATTAAAAAAACAGAATGGTGTTACTAATGATACTGATACTATTATACGTTTACGTCTCAACATTGAATTAATTATTAAATGTCGAGACGTTATGCTAATGCTAAAAACAATGTACCAAAGACTAAAGCTAATGCCCCTACTGCAAGGTGTTACATATAATATTGCGCTTACATTTGTCTAATCGACTGTTAAACGCAGTGCGTTGTGCTAATTTTGACCAGCAGGCGGCGATATCTTGGAGACCACCCATTTCCTCATGACAAAAATCTACAAACCAAACTCACGATTTGAGACCAAAAATGGAATGTAACATAAAAAACTAAAATATGGTCAACTTTTTTCTTGTTTTTGTTTGTGGTAAGTTCAGCACAATAGGTTTTTAAGACAAAAGGTGAACCTTTACCTCTCCAACGTCTACGATCTACACAATCTTTAACTGACAAAATGGCGATATGTTATTTTTAACATAAGCAAACAATTGTTACAAACCCCAGTCCATTCTGTTTAATCAAAATTCGTTTCTTAAAGTCGTGTTAGGATTTAGTTTGCTGATCTGTGGCACGGTTCGACACGTGATCCTGTTAGACCAATCCAGTAGCTGATTGATGACAACAGTCCATCAACATGGCTGCCTCCGTGGTTTCACTAAATGCTACTGATACAGACGCGTGGACTATAAACACTACTTCATACTTCGCTGTCTCCCGGAAGAACAGCAAATAGACCAAATAAGTGGCGAAACATTTTAATATGTATTGTTCCCCTTTAATAACTTAAGTGATACAACAAAAACCTATGACAAACTAAAATATTGAGGCAACATTTCCACCCTCAAATTCTCAGTCGTTCGGTTATCGGAAACACAGTACGTATAGTTTTATTTGGCACAATTACAGTGTATTATAAAATGTATTCTCTTCCAATAGAACATTGGTGGAACATGAATGAACTCGATATATTTCACAGAAAAAAAACATTCAAATATTTAAATAATAATTACAATTCAATAATTTGGCTCAGTGTTAATAAGTTCAGTGGTGACGGTGGATATTTGACTGGTGGAGGAGAAATGTTAGCAATACCATAAAATAACATTTGTTTTCTCAACAGTGATATGTTTTATTATACTTTGCCTTGGTGGTTCTCTGTGGACTGCCACAATGCCAAATAGTAATAACAAAAATACAATGTTAGTCATATATTAACACAAAATACAGGACAGTTATATATTTGTAGATGCCAATGAATGTTTCTTGGTTGTGTTTGTTTGAAAGGAGTTATAGGAGAAAATATAATGCTTCTCTCTTTAAGGTCATAAGAAGAAGACAATCCAGACCAAGTACCGTATGCCTCTGTTCAACTGGCAGGCCCTCAAATCCAACCAGGTGGAAGGAACCATCTTCAATGAACTGGACGATGAGCATGTGTTAGAGGTCTGACTACTTCATTGTCCTGGTGCTGTTTCCTGGTGCTTTTCTGCCTTCATTTTACTTTTTCTCATCTGCCATCATGTCAAAAAGTATCTTCTCTTAAGTATATTTTGGCTGTCTTCACTCTTTTGCCTGTTTTTATTGTCTTAATAATCCTTTTCTGTTTGTCTTTGTGTTTAATTTTTCCTTTTTTTCTCTGTAATATAAAGCATTATCTGCAGCAGACCAACCAGTGAAGTATCATAATAATATGTTTATACCTGACCCTTAGGAGCTAAACATGATCAACTTTGAGGAGCAGTTTAAAACCAAGGCCCAGTCCACCCCAGTAGAACTGGGGACCCTGAAGATGAAACTGACCCACAAGACGCCCAGCAGAGTGTCTCTCATGGAGCCCAACAGGGCAAAAAACCTGGCTATCACCCTGCGCAAGGAAGGGATGTCTTCATCTGATATCTGCCACGCCATTGAAACGTTGGTGAAAAAAAATAAAAACATTCCAAGTATGTACATATGTGTACTGAAGAATTCCCACACAGATTGTTTTTGAATTCCTTGCAGGTATAACCAGGAAGCTTTGAGCCCGGACTTCCTGGAGCTGCTGGAGCGATTCATTCCCACAGAGTACGAAATGAAGCTCATCCACGACTATGAGTTGGAGGGCAGGCCCCTGGACGAGCTCAGCGAGGAGGACCGCTTCATGGTGCATTTCAGCAAAATCCCACGGCTCTCGCAGCGCATCAGCACGCTCACCTACATGGGCAATTTCCAGGAGAGTGTGAAGCTGATTCAGCCAGTGAGTTCACCTGTAGGGTCAAAGCAAATCTGAGAAGAGAAATGATTGCATTTTACAAAATAAATAAATAAATGTACATATATATATATATATATATATATACACAGTCATGGAAAAAATATTAGACCACTCTTTCTTTAATTCCTGTCCATTTAAAAGTTTGCTTCCACTTAATCTACATTAATCTGGACAAATATAATAACAACAAAAAAGGCTCATAATTCAGTTTAATTTCAGAGCTGATTTCTGGCCGTTTTTCATGGTTTTATTGACAGTGACAAAAATCACTTCCAAGCATCACTAGCAATAACATTGTACTGACAAATACAGTGCTTTTAGTCATTGCATGGTTTTGTGTTCATTGTTTCCCCCAGGTGATAAACCTTTAGTGGAACAAGGCATTAAGATGAACAAGGAATTGAAGAAAACAGCAGAGTGGTCTAATCATTTTTTCCATGACTGTATATACATATATATTGATATATATATATATATATATACATATACACTCATGAAAAAAGTTGGTATATATGTGAATAAACAAAAATAATCTCTTTCAGCAACTGAACGCCATAATCGCTGCCTCCATGTCCATCAGATCTTCTGTCAAACTGAAGAAAATTCTGGAGGTCTGTTCCCTGTCCTAAACAATCCAGGTCTTTCTCCACAGCAGGTTGTCCTCAATACATTTTTCGTGTTCTTTCATGAACAGATCATCTTAGCATTTGGAAACTATATGAACAGCAGCAAGAGAGGAGCGGCCTATGGTTTTCGTCTTCAGAGTTTAGATTTGGTGAGCAAATCTACACTTGTACTACTATGAATTGTTAAAATGAAATAAAAAATGAAAAAGTTCATGATAAAACTATTGTCTGTTCTCAGTTACTGGACACCAAATCTACGGACCGTAAACAAACATTACTGCACTTCATCGTCAACATCATCCAGGAAAAATACCCTGAACTCCAGTCTTTCTACACAGAGCTGCACTTCCTGGACAAAGCTTCACTGGGTTTGTGAATTCATTAAAAGAGATGAACACTCTGAATGAAATGGGATTTTTGTTAACACTTGAAGAGAGTTACATTTAATTCTTATCTGGACCAGTTCAGGGCTTTAGGAAAGCATTATTACCAGAAGTGACTCTCATCTCCATGTTGTGATCATTTCAGTTTGAAGAACGTTGTCAAATGTTATCTTCAATAACTTTATTCATCTGCCTCTGCTCTGAAGATGATCTGTCTTTCAACACTGACACAGCAGCATGCCCTTTACTTCAGCTTTGATACCAAATCATTCAATTAGTACGGCAACACTGACGACATCATCTCTGTCTCCTGTCTAGTGTCTCTGGACAGTATCCTGCAGGATGTCCGAGCGCTGGAGAAAGGTCTTGAGGGGACGAGGAGGGAGTTCTCCATGGAACAGGACAATCCGGTGCTAGAGACGTTCCTTAGCAGGAATACTGATCTGCTCAGCTCAGTGGTGGCTGATGGAAAAACTGCACAGGTCAAATATTACTCACACAACCAACAGTTTCTTTAGGAAACTCACTTTGTGGTGATCTTATTTTTATTTCTCTTTTTGTTTTCTTTACAGAATGTGTACTATTCAGCCGTGGAGTACTTTGGAGAAAATACTAAAACCACTCCACCTTCCATTTTCTTCCCAGTTTTTGTCAGATTTATTAAGGCGTACAAGGTCAGCTGATGGAGAACATATGACTTCTCAACCTAACCACAATAACAGAAAAACAACTATATTTTAATGTTTTTTTTTACCCACATTTCTCCTTAAACTGACTTTGTCTGTGACACACAGCAAGCAGAGCTGGACAATGAGCAGAAGAAGAAACAGGACGTGAACTGTGAAAGTCCTTCAACCCCAACAAAACTTGAAGCCAAAAAAAATAAGGTGACGGAAAATGAAAATGACTAGTTAAAGTCATTTGACAATATAGAAGAAAACGTCAATAACACTTTATACTTGATGTTTTAGGTTTCTGTTGGACCTAAAGTGCCTCAGATGGATTTAATAGCAGAGCTGAAGAGGAGACAGGTGTCCCCTCTGGTGAGGGAGACAAAAGATGGAGCTATAGAGGACATCATCACAGGTGCAGCACCCCCTATAGACTCAATCTGGAATTGCAGAATGATGTCCTTTGTTGTTGACTCCAACATTTTCTCATGTCTTTTCTATTCCTGCCGTTCATCTAAACTGCCTGTCTTTATAATCTGACTAACTTGATTCAACCTTCCTTTCTTTCTTCTTCCTCTTTCCTCTACATCTTTCCTCTTTTGCCCTTAGCTCTAAAATCCGTGCCCTTCACGGCTCGTTCTGCCAAACGTTCTTCTCGCCTCTTCTGTGAATCAGTCTTCAGTGACGAGGTGACTCAGTCTGGTGCAGAAAATTGAATTTCAAATACAGCTATTGCTTTTTTTGTATCGTCTAAAAACATCCCGGAGGATGACATGGTGAAAGACAGTCTAGTACAGGGAAAAGGACAGACAAAAACATCAAGGAACTGACCTTGTTGATAGTGAAAGAAAAAGAATAATTTCTTCAATAATTTCACAACACTAGCACATCTACTCTTCACAATGTTTGAATCTGTTGTTCTGTGCAACTATGTGTAAGAGCCAACTGTAATGTCATGGAACTTAACGTACAGTTACCTCAGATAGCTTTTCTTTTCCCTTTTTTGAAGACCATGACATTGTTTCACTCTCCTGTTCAAGTTCCAAATCTTTGTGTCAACGTAGCCCAGTGGATAAGTTCTCTGACTCATGTCCTTTCAGTGTGAGTTCAAATCCAGGCCTGGTTTATTTCAGTACAGGATGTTACCAGATTAAAAAAAACCGGAGTGTTTTGCAGGTCGACTGCATAAAAAAAAACTAAAATCTTAAGCTCTCCTGGCACATCGCCAAGTACTCATTATTCAAAAAAATAAAAAAATAAATTCTTGCCCTTTAGTCCATCATTGGTTGGTTTTTTAGGGACCAGGATCAGGGGAGTAATAAAGGAATTAAACCCAGATCCACAAGTTCAGTCTGTGTTTTATTCCTCTGGACCAACCAGCCCTACAAGGCGTCTTCCATAAATTAATACGTACATAAAACAGAACTACAAGATGATCTGAACCCTGGTCCTACGGGCCACTGTCAGAGTCCTTGTCCCCCTGAGCTTCAGAAAAAAATTGCAGAAAAAAATAGAAACATAAAAATAGATAAGGGCCTTAATAAAGCTTGCTAATTGTGTCCAATATTTAACAAAGTTGCAAGATTATACATATAAATATTGTTCATTTCTATATCTTATTCCCAGATTTAAGGAATCAGCCATACAGGCGAGCAGACGCCGGCCGACGCAGCGCCAAGTGGAAACAAGGACAGCAGTTACAAGTGTCGTCAGACATCTCCCTCTGAAAAGACCAGACGTAACGAGAGGAAAACCTCAAACACTGCACCGCAATCTGCAGAAGTTCACAGTGACTGAAGACAACCTTGTCACATGAGATCCACTCATGTGTGTGAGCCAATCAGCTGAGCTGTTCGCTCATGCAAATAAAACGACAAAAACACTTCACTCATCCTTCAAAGATGTCCTTTTAAAAGGTGGAAATTTAGTTTTAGTTATTATAAATTGTAATGTGAGAATATAAATCAATATGGCTACATGCCCCTTATCTGCAGCCTGAAAATGAAGTAGCTTTGTAATATATCTAAATTATTTTTAATACATACATTTACTACATACAGATAGAGTTAGGAAGATGGACAAGGTCTCAGTTCTGGCATTTCAATAAAGGAAAAATGTATACTGCTGTTGAAGGGTCTTCTTGAAGATATCATGATGGTGATCATTTTGACAGACAACATTAATTTAGTTGAGGTCTCAGTCTTTTGAATAAATGTCCACGCCATGTCCACACTTTTATAAAACCTTTATACGTGTCTTTGCCAATACTGAGTACCATCAACGACAAAAATATCTTATTTCCAAATCAGTCAGGTGAACAGAAAGGAAGCAATGATCTTCAACTAACTCATTTTAACTGAAGACCCAGTCTCATACTTGCTAGTCAACAAATTGTAACCCTGTGTCCACTAAACTCATCTGTCCACTGAAGCGAGACATTGGTGTTTTGTTAAACCCCTCTTACCGTAACTCAGTGCTTCTCAATCTTTTTCTGTTAGCCGCCCCAGCAAGAAGAAAACAATTTGCGCCCCCCCCCAACTATAAATAACAGCATTTGTCTATAAAATGGTTCTAGCTACACCTCTGCATAACATCATATCCTTGTTAACATAAAGAAAACAAAAAGAAAGAGATATAGTTCAACTTACAAGGATGTGAAATTACACTTTATTGTAGTACGGCGGAAAAAAAGCATGTTCCCCAGGGTCACATGCGCCCCCTAGGGGGGCCCGCCCCACACTTTGAGAAGCACTGCCTTAACTGAACTGATCTCCACAGCTCACAAACCAGTTCTGTGAACAAGTGTAGTGTCTGTAAGAGTTCACCTTTATTGTCACAAAATCACAACAGAACGTACAAAAGCAGCAACCTGATCGGTTGGTTTGTATTTTTTTTCTCACATGTAGCAGCAACTTTTCACTTCCGTACACGAGGCTGTGTATTGTTTTAGTTGGTCATTAAGTTACACTGACTCCGTGGTAGACGATCTTCTTCCTCTTCCTCTTCTTCTCGGTCAGGACAACAAACAACACCTACAGTAGCGCACACCAAGCATCACTCCTCCTCGTCTGTTCGAATGTTTTCATTCTTGATACACAGCCATTTTCAACAGAATACAAAATCTAGGTTACTGTACAATTCAGTTGGACTCTGTCTATCGTACTCACACGTATACACAGAATTATTGACGGTAAAATGAGACCCAGCGTGCAGACTTTGCAGGAATGTTTACAGTATGCATGCCATTTGGATTTTTTTCTCCTGTTTCTAAAAAAAAAACAATTTCACATAAAACCGTATCAGTAATATAATATTTGTGTTTACTGTATATACATGATTAAACATCCACAATCACACATTCATCAAGGAACCATCACTATAGTTTAGACTTTATAATCTGTGTTGTGTACGTACACTATTGGTTATATAGTAGAGGAAAACAGCAACAGAACGAGGCGTTTCATTAGTGAGGTTATGTGCTTTTTTTCTTTTTTCTCGTACATTTACAGTATTTAAACGTAGCATTTTTAGTGCACACTGTGGGATGATCTCCCGCTCTGCCTCTGCTGACCGCTCTCTACAGTAGAATGGTAATGATCAGCAGGAAGAAATAAAGAGAATAAACACAAGCAGGGGGGAAAAAAAGCAACAATAATTTACAGAATAAAAGTGTTAGGTGCTTATGAGTCCTCTTCAAGTATAAAAATACAAAAAAAGCTTAATCTTATAAAACATAGATGACATTGTTTCTTCTTTTGTACATGTTAATAAAGCAATCTCTTCAAAATAAAACTACATGGTCATAGAATATACACAGAATATACTGTATCTGCCACACGGTTCAGCTTATACTTCCTCTGCTTCCACTCATCTCCACTTTGTGCTAGAGTTTCATGGTATTTGTAAGAACATTAATACATTCCTTAAAATGTGTTAATCATATACTGAGGAAATGCCCTTGAAATGTGATTTTTTTTTCATTTTCTCAACACACAAACAAAGTTGGCTTGAGTTAACCGTGGACAAAACATTTCTAATTTTTAATTATATTATAGATTTATTGTTTTTTCTTTCTTAAATAGTTCACCTAAAACTAATTTTCCATAATTTAAAAAACTGGCACATCTGGGTTCATCAACAGGGCTTGTAGAACAAAACAGTTGTAAGAAAAATAAATGAACTGGAAAAATAACTTTTTTTTCCCCAGGTTAGTATTTCTTTTTTTGAACAATATATATATATACACAAAAAAGGCATGTTGATGTGATAAAGAAGTTAAACAAAGGCTTTCAAGTTTGTCATGAAAAAATACGCAGGAAGAATATGTTGTATAAAACAACTTTGAAGACTCACAGCAGCAGCAGCCGTTCAAAAGTTTGACTTTTGATGAAAACATGTCTTTTATATTTTATTTTACTAAATATAGAGTATTTCTGATCATTGTTATGCAAGGTTATTTATATTAACATGATACATGATGAGTTTTTCATTCACAATCCACAACACAATTAAAGGATTTCCTTAAATAGACATAACTGACTGGTTTTATAGTGGGTTGATCCTGACCCTCAGTATAAACTTAATTTTTTTTATTTAACTACACATTTTAAGTTGCTTTACTGCTACCTAGTGGCTTGGAGTAAAAGTAAAAAAAAACTTCTGTTCTACTTCAGATTTTTTTTTTTTACAATTACAGGCTAATTCCAAACTGAAATTCAATAATTCTACTAAAATAATTCTGTATTAATCTGAAAGTTGAACTTGCTATGTGATTTTCTGATTTCACCTAACACACCCAATATATTTTTTTCTTTTTTTCAAATCCTACTCGAGACATGAAGATACAGTTAAGAAGGTTGAGATGTTTCTCCAAAAATGGGACCTATAGGGAAACCTGTAGCCCACACCCAGTAAATACAATCTCCTGTGGGTTCCACATAGACGTGATGAGCGGGCTGACGTGTTAGTTGTGGTGGCTGATGGATGTGTGGAATGTAAGGAGAGAAAAAAGCAGCTAGGAAAGAGGAGGACTACACTCACCTCTACACGGAATAACCATGAAAGTGCATTTCTATTTCAACTAAATGTTTTTGTGTTGTGACATTACAGTAAAAGTGATCTCACGCCTTCAAGGTCTGAACTAGAAGTCCAAATGCTCCCAGAACTCACTCCTCACGTAATTAGTCCAGCTGAGACCTGAGAGGCAGACAGAGGATGAAGGAAGCAGAGCAGCAGCAGCAGCAGCGACAGAGAATAAGGAGGAGAGAGAAGAAGGCTGGCACAAAGACTGATATGACAAGCAGCAAAACAGAAAAAAAGCAGCATTTCTGTGGCGAGAGAGACAGCACTCGGCGACAAATACTCAGCACTGCCCCCCGAAAGTGGAGGAAATAATGATCAAAAAAAATAAAGGCCAGAAAAATTCATTGTACCAAGAAGCGATGAGAGGGAAGGGAAAAAGAAAAAAGACATAAAATCAAAATTTACATCCAGAAAAATGTTATTATTAATTCATGTTAAATCTCAAGTCAGTGTTTCTATTTTTTCTAATTATCCACCGGAAAGGGGGACAATTTCTGCTGCATTTTTTTTTTTTTTTTTTTTTTTATGACAGTCCTTCTGCTTTTGAATGGAGGAGAGAAAAGGGGGAGAAAAGAAAGAGGCGGGAGGAGCGAGAGACAATGAGAGGCTGAGCTGGAAACAGGCAGAAATGATGCTGTGATCTCAGAGCAGCTCAAAATGTCCCAGCTTCCACTGGGAAAATCTCCCCATGTTCAGCTCCTCTCCTACTCTGTGTGACACCAGGGATGTAGGGGAGAAGATAAAAGAGGGGAGGAAGTAGGGAGGCAGGGACGAAGAGGAGGAGACAGCAGGAGAAATGTGAGGAGGACGGGAATGTAACAAGGAAACAAACAGGGAGGGGTTAAGGGAGGACAGAAAATGAAGTATATAGTAGTAAATAATGAGAAATGACAAAGTTTGTGTCCTAGGTCTGTCTGAAAGTGGTCAAAATACATTAGCAAAGCAGCAACTGGGTGTGTTCCACACAATGCAGCCCAACTCTGGAATCTATGTTGCTACCTCACTACATTGGAGGGTTTCTGCAACTTATATATTATAAAAAAAATACGCCTAAAATCAATAATGGCCACGACAGAGAACAGCTGACGATGGAACGCCCCCTACAGTGTCACTGAAAGATAACAGAATTGTTAAGACTTCCATAAAGGACATCTAAAAATACCAAAAAAATCTAACTGCAGATTTTAAATTATGCAGCTGAAAACAGGGTGGAACTGATGCAGAGGAGACGACACTTCATCTTCCTCTGGAGTTGGAGGAATAGTTTAGGAGGAAAGGTTTCTGTGACGTGATGTTGTGTCGAAAGATCAGGGATTTGTTGACGGGATTGTAATATATTTAGCATTTAATGTGTTTAAATAGGTGATCTTTCCAGTTCATGGTTTCTTTAAAATAAAGGAACTTGTGGAATTGGTAACATCAGAGAATAAGGGGTTCGTTTTCCTACCGTGGTATTGAGGGATGTTAGGGATGAAACAGTGTTTTGTTTGTTTATGCAGCATCCACAGTCACATTAACACTCATGAGTCCAGGCCTGAAAACACAGACCAGACAGAAGTGCCAGCCCATTTGCCAGCAGGTTACTAACATGATGAATTATTGAACAGGCAAAAAAGAAAAAGGGAAAAGAAAAAAAAAAAAAAAAAAAAAAACGGTAAATTGAGGAGCCAAAAAGACGATGTGAGGCGGCAGCTCCTGCATACTGATCACTGTTGTCTCCTTGAGGAGACCAAGACTTTAAATGTTGTGACGGATTAGAACCACAACTGTGAGAGACACTGGTCTCTCTGGTTCCACAGTCTGAACGCTGTCATTCACAATGGTGAACGGAAGAAAGGGAAGAAGAGTTACATTTCTGATCAGTTTGATGGGCATATATAAACTACCCTAGACCAGTGGTTCCCAAACACTGGGTTGGGCACCAGTACCGGTACATGGGTGAAATGGTTCTGGGCTGCAGAGAAATAATGTTTCCTTTGGTCCCATCTGTCTATAACTTACAATTGATCCATACCCATATCAACAAAATCAATCAATCAATAATACAACTATATTTGATTAGGAAATATTTTCTCACTGAAGACAAGTCATTGATACAAGATCCTAACCTTGTATACCGGTCTGGTAGCAGAAAGTTATAGGCGGTGTGCACTTGGGAAATCCTTGTTTTGCCCATGCACAGGTTGGGTAGGAAGATTTTATAGGTAGGAAAATACTTCAGAACAACGAAAATGGAATTTTATACAGGTGTATTGCCACAACTTAACGAACGGTCCGTGAAAATAATAACACTGAACTAGACTGACTGGCTACACCTTTTGAGCAATTCATTTTTCATCCTCTTTTCTGTTACTGAGTCACAGGGGCACCAGTCTCCACGACTGCTCCCCAAATCACTCTATACTGTCAGACTTCCTGTGGGTGGTGAGCCCCTTGATAGTTATGTGGGTTAGCTTTTTCTCGGCCTTCTACTGGGGAAATGCAGGAATTGCAGGGAAACGGCAGAAGTGAAATAATTGCAAGACGGATAAATTAAGCCAAATGGGCTACATCTGGCCCCCGGGCCGTAGTTTGCCCATGCCAGCTCTAAACAGCATAACTTCTATTTGTTTTCTTCTCTGTCATTAGAAACATATAATTTTTGTGCAATTGAGTATTTTTATTGTCTTCCACTGATTCCTAGCATTTGTACTTGTGCTTAAGTCCTTTTAATTCACAAAAAGGCAAAATACTATTTGGCATTAAGGGGTCATCACATGCTGACTGCATTTAGGGATGTGCCTGGATATAAAGGACAGGTTTTACGCAAGAAAACATCAGTTTGTGTCTGTAACCCGGAAGAGTGGAGTAAAAAATGAAATGAAATAATAGTTTATGACAAAGAAAAAAAAAATCACTGAATCACCACTTTGACATTAGAGGTAAAATCATTCCGTGGCATTTTCTTTTAAGGTAATGTTGCACCTTGATGATCATTTCAGACCAAGTGTCAAATATCAAGCACCAAAAACCTTTACCAATAAAATTAAACACAACATAATCAGAAAAACAAAACACTCCCATGTCAAAAGACACGTCAACAACCAGAGAAAATGAAAGTTTTACTGCACAGTTTCCTCTCCTGGGTTCAGTGTTTGATCTCATATTTTCTGACATACAGTTTTTTTTTCTCATATCACCCAAAGTCAGTGGGGGACGGAACTCCTTCTGAAGTGACAGCAGATAGATGAGAGAAGAAGACAGGAGAGGAGAGGCAGGCGGAGCTTCAGGGGTGTGGGTTATTTATTTTTTTCTTTTAGAAGTGGAATACCTGCTGCTGGCCCTGCACTTTGGGGAAATCTTCTTTCTGTTTGCGGCCTTTGGGTCTTTCCAGGCTGCTCTGCTGCAGGTGTTTGAGTCTGGCTGCCACTGTTGGACCTTTGGTTGGTCCTGGAGAGTTGCTGCTGTTCTGTAGGAACCAGGAGGAGACACAGGCTTCACGTCATGTCATTCACAGAATACTGTCTCAGAAATGTCTGACTTTATCCAGAATCAGACAGTGATGAAAAACTTTCCTTTGAAGCCTTTTTTTGTCAAATCAGCGCCCACTAATCATTTTTACTATGATTTACTATGTTTGGCTTTTTTTCCGTGTAGGCGTTCTGAGGGCACTGGAAGCTGTGATCATCTTTGAATAAATATAAATTCACATCAGACACTTCTTGTTTTTCTTTTGTACTCCAGTCTGGAAACTTTACCTCCCTTTGGTATAATCTGTGACTGTAAATAAATATGGCTAAATGTCTGCACGTCCTCCCACTACACAATCATCTCACTGAGGAACATTTAAATAGTCACTAAACACCAACAGCATTTTTGTCATTTATCTCAATCTGACTCAACAGAGAATATGATGAATTCAGCTGCAATTTTTTTACGTAACTACAATAGCAAAATGAATATATTTGATTGCTTATAAACGATGCGACCTTGGGTTATTTGAAAGGCGCAATATAAAACCACTGTATTATTATTATTATTAAGTACCAGCCCTGAAAAATACCTGGTGTTAGAAAAATAACATTTTTGTAATACCAGGACATTTCTCGACATCACTCCTAAAACTTTTACAAATTATACAATAAATTACACTAACATTTGTTAAGAATTTAGACACTCATCTCTACTCCGACAAATTCATCGTGTTCAGTCCAAATGTGACCTACAAATGGACTGAATCTGGGCCAGGAGCCACGTCTTGATCAACTTGTTCATAAAATTTGAGTAAAAAAATGAAGAACATTTAAAATACTCTAAACTGTGAGTATATTCAAAATATTTAGTGTTTTATTAAGTGTCATTTTTAAAGTGTTCATGACACCCAGTGATTTATTGGGCTGGACAAGTGGACACCAGCTCTGGTGTCTCAGCGTCTCCTTCTTCTCTTTCGTCGCATTATCTTTATTCTGACAAAGACGAATATGTTTGACAAAGACAACGTCCTTCTTATTAGCACATATCAAAGGTGACCACACAGCTGTCACTCTCAGACTATGAACCCAGCGAGCTTCACAGTCAAACTATAACTGAAAACAACAACAGACATGGGTTTGATCTCAGGAGAAGAATCTGACAGAGATTCAACACAGAACATGGTGCAAACAGTCAAAGAAACATCAGAGAAGTGAAGGTCAGTAGAGAGTGAGGAGCTGTGATTAGTGTGAAAGAGGAAAGGAGCAGCTGAAAAATATTAAAACCCAAATAAATATTGAATAGAATGGTACTACCTCTTTTTTTAAAACCAACTAGACCTCCATCCATTCACTTCTGAAATCAAATATGTAGCCAGAGATTCCGGTAATGACCGAGAAGTGTGTTTAATTTCAGGCCACTGAAATATTTCTCCAAATCTATTATTCTCCATCACTCCTGGTTTTTGGGCTGGTTATTCCCACATAATGAAAACTAACTCGTGGAGTCAGACCAACTCAGTGTGTCACCACTTCCTGCTGATTGTGGCGAAGCAGCCACAGCAGAGAGGAGAAGTGAAAATAACTCAGACTGAGACTCCAAGAATAGGTGAGTCATTTCTCAACACCCCCACCAGGAGGCACACACACTTTAGCGTGACCTCTGCATACACACACAGTTTGTTTTTAACTGATTTGTTAAGTCAATAACAAGAGGATAGAGTCAGGTGTTTCAGCTGGAGTGAAGGATCAGTCCAGAAGAGCGACAGAGGGTGGTTCCCAGATCAAGTGTTACCTTTCTGACCAGGGTGCTGCAGGTGTAGCGATGGATGGGTGGGGCCTTTGGCAGGATTCTGTATGTCTGACTACAACCTTTAACTGCAGCTCTCTGAAATATCTTTGGATTGTGGTTGTTGGTGAGAGATTGGAGCAGAGACATGTTATCGCATAGAAATAAATGTAAAGAAAAAAAAAACCCTGTGTTTTACACAGCTGCTAAACTAGCGTGTTATCAACCCTGTCTCACCTCCAACTCGGCGATAATCTTCTCCTCGTCGTCTTCGTCTTGAATTGCAGTCGCTGCGATCACAGGAGGTGTTGACGCAGGACGAGGGGTGTCAGACGGCATGCGTCTCAGCTTCACAAGTGTCTTGGGAACTTCATCCTCATCCTTCAAACACCAGAGACAGACAAGTCAGATTTCAGAGTGTGGACACAGAATAGACACCACACATCCATCATCTTAATTCTCCTGAACATGGGTTCCTCTGACAGTAGGTTCAGATGGTGGAATAAAGCATGGGGATCTATAGGGACGAAAAGGACGGAAAAAACAAAGACACACCACAAAGCTAAAAGAGGTTGACAAGAAATCAAGGTGTTCTTCTTCTTCTCCTTCCGGCTTGTCCCTTTTTCAGGGGTTGCCACAGTAAATCAACATTTTCTATTTTCATTTTCTGACTTCAACCACCTCCATGTCCTCCCTCACTGCATCCATCAATCTCCTCTTTGTCTCCTACCTGTTAGCTCCATCTCTAGGATCATTCTTCTACCAATGTATCCACTGTCCCTCC
>JAFBJS010000158.1:361303-386118 GCA_016785265.1 Paraplagusia blochii
GGGGGGAAATAAAGAGTAAAATGGGGACATCACAGCGACTTTATGATTTTTTTGTCTGTTTATGTCATTAAACAGAACGTACATGACTTGTCATGCTTAGAGTCTACATTGATTTAATCATATTGACAAACTAACTATTACCAGAAATACTAATGAGTGTTTCTGGGATCAGAAACACTCATTAGTGTGTGTTTCTGATCACACACTAATGAGTGTGTGATCATTAAGGTAATAATAGGTTCTCCATAAGGTAATATGGAGAACCTTTATGGTTCTCCATATTATATATGGAGAACCATAAAGGCCCAGCATATATATCTCCATCACCACAGATGTACAGCTGGTCATTAAGGGAGCAGACTCACTCTTCAGCTCTGTCAGCGTCTCTCCCAGCATCCTCAGTTCTTTGCTCTTCTGCTCCACATCCTGCTCTGTCACCAGGCCGTGGTTGACAGATGAGTTCCTCTGCAGCTCCTCTACTGACTTCTCCAGATCACTGTGAAAGTTCAAGTTCAGATTATTACAAGGTTCTGACATTTTAGCTCTGTGTTTGGGTGTTAAACTGTACTGAGGTTCAGAATGAAACCCTCACTGTGTGCGAGGTCCTGCCGTGTTTAACTGCTCGTCCGGTTCAAACGAGATTAATTACTGTCTAATTACTGAGCTGGGTGTAAAAACTGAATCAATGATTCTCTGGACTCACTGCAACTGCTGGATAAGCAGCTCCTCCTGGTTCAGATATTTGAGTCTCTCCTCCTCCACCAGGAGGCGCTGTCTTTGCAGTGGGTCTTCTTGTGTCCGTGTGGCGTCCAGCATCATGAGGCTCAGCTCTGATTCTGTTTGCTTCAACAGAGACAAAACCAAGTCCTGGTTCTCCAACTAGGACACAGAGACAAGTGACATTTCAAGTTTAGTTTTTATACTTAGTTATAGTAAGTTTTATTTATATCTGTTATTTACACAAAGTCTCCACAATTCATACTGTAATGCAAAGAAATTGAATAGATGCAATCAATATACCACAGTTATAATTACTGACAACAATATTATTCATATAATATTATATTTCCTGACATATTTGACAAACTGAACAAATTCTAGACATTGAGAAAAAACATCATAAATGTTAAAATTGTTTTGTAAATAGAGACTGACTAAGGACTTCTTCAACCATTTATAATGACATTTTTGTTTTTACTCTTGCAATTATTTCAAAATTGACCTTGCAGTGACATTGTGTGTTGATGCAGGTGTCTAATACACGATGGCTGCTGCCACTAATAAAGTAAAAATAAACACACCTGTATGTTGCGCAGTTGCGACAGCTGTTTGCGCAGCGCCACAGTGTTCTGCTGCAGGCCCTGCAGATGGAGCTGCATCTGGAGACGCGACACCATCACAGGCTGGTTGGCCCCCGAGGAAGGAGGCGGCATTAGGGCCAAAGGAGCAGACGGTGTCAAAGCTGCACAAGCAAACGTTGATTAATTGCAGTGCACTTGTCCTTTTTATTAAAATGTTTCTTCTGGTTAGTAAACAGACAATGTTATAGAAGTTGTCCCAAAGAAATCACTCAATTCAACCAAAAAAAATCAATGTAAATTTGGGAATTTGTTGTCAGATCCAGATGAGGACAAGTTCTATCTGAGCTGCAGGTAAAGGATGATCGACAATTAGAATCTTTCTACACAGAAATTCACACCATGAAGAGTGGAGACAAACAATGATGATTCTTAGGGAAGGAAACACACATTTCCAACAAATCCAAATATTCCACAGTTACTACAGGACTTATCTCCCCTATCAGCCAAACACGGACCATCTTGTGAAATGGAAATAAGAAAAAAAAATACAATAACATTTGTTCTGACAGCAGTTGAGGAGTAGTATCACACACAGCTCATGCCAAACAACACTGGGCAACAGAAGACAATGAACAGAAGTGAGAACTCTGAAGGAGTTGCATTCAAAATTTGGTTGTGTGATAAATACTTGAGATGGTAAATAGGGCTGTAAGTTATGGAATTATAAAATAAAAAAAAATATGTCAACCTAAAACACAAATCATGTCAAAAATGATAGTCATATCTCACTGGTTTGAAGAACTTCAACTTTAGTGAATTTAGTTATGAACTAATCAGATTCATCTTCATGAAATAATCAGTATGTTCATTATGGCAGCCTTAACTGAATAGTTACCAGAATACTCGTGTTCACCTCTTAAATAAATCCCATGTTTCCTGTGAGGCGGAGTCACTGCCTCACTTCTCAGTGATTAACTATGGCCACAAATGGGCCATTGAAAAGCTGCTGAATACAAAGTGTAGAGTCTGATATATTATATATGCTTATTACAAATTAGGTTGAAAAAAAAAACAATGTTATTTATGACTGGGGAGCCATAGTTCAACTCTACAATTAACTTCCGTGTGCAGCAAAGGCACAGAGCTCTGAGAGTTTTCTCCAACTGTGTGATTAGACTGTTGGAGGCAGTTTCAAAAGTTATCTAAGGACAAAGGTTCAAATGCATTTTAGAAAATGATTCACTCTTCTGATTAACTTTAGTTTTCACTTTTGCTCCCCGAGAAATTAAATAACAGACTGGGGGGTTATCTACAATTTGATTCTACGGTCAGATAAAAACATATTTATTAATGAGTTCCTTTTATCTGTATCCAGTGTGAAGCAAATTCTTATCAACTCATCAAGAAAAAAAGTAATTTTGTCCTTGTAATGTGTGATGTCGAGCCCACGGTTGAGTCTTGAGAAGTAAAAGGCTCATAATGGTCAGAAGGAGAAGTGTTATTGTCAAAGGTTTCAATGCAACTCATGTCAACAACAAAAACTTAGTTGGTCGTTTCACCAGCTAAGAGAACGGTCAGTCGGGACAGTACTAATGTGTGTGCACACCAGGAAGTCACCAAGGTGAGATCTGTGAAATATTAACCTCATACCCAGTGATGCTTCTCTACTCTCAGGTGAAAGATCTAGACTGAGAAGATCTGCCAGTTCAACAGCTATTGCTTTCATTCATGGCCTGAACTTCAAGTAAACTCACTGATCAAAAAAAAAAAATCAACTTCATGTCAACCAACCAACAGATAAATTAAGGAAATACTAATTCTAACAAGTTTGTCCCTTTAGCGTGACTATTTTCATGTTAAACTTCATTTGACTTGATGTTTCCTCTTACAATGAATCTGTGCCTCTTGGGGGAATTGTAAAAAATAAATTGTACCCAACTTTGATAAACAGGGATTTAAGTTACACATACAGTAGATTAAAAGTGTGTTTCTAGCAAAAAAAAATCACACCAGGCTCATTAATGTTCTGGTGCACACACACATTCACAGACTTGGGGTAAACGGGGAAATACACTCTAGGGAAACTTCAGTAGCTACAGTACAAGTACCTTTCTTTTTTTTAGTTCGTCCAGCTAAAATAAAATAAAAATATTAAAAAAAAAGCATGAGCACTGGTTACACAGCAGCAAAAACCAAAGCAACAAGAGTAGAGAGAGCAACAGAGAGACAGTAAAGCAGTTCCAGGAACTTAAAACTCAACAAAATCAGACAGAGTCATGGTGTACTGTGCAAGGAATCTTCCAAAATTACACATTGAAGTGGAGGCAGAAGAGGTGATCTGAAATTAAAACAGGCAGCAACAGCAGCAGCAGCAGAGAACTGTGAGAATGATTTGACATTTCTCTTGCAGAAGTGAACACTTACTGTCAGTTCCTGAGCAGTCACTGGCTGATTCAATCTTCTCCCTGGAAGAGGCAGGTGTCAGAGCACTTAAAGCCAGAACACATTCTCCACTTATCTGAGAGAGAGAGTTCTGAGCAATTAATGAAAAATGGTCCAAGGTCTAATACACTCTGCTATCTGTCCCTAAATAAAAGATTGCATTTTCAAGTTTTCAGACATAAATCATCTATAGTTTGTACACATTGTAGCTTCACCAACAGGGCCCATTGTATTTAGACTACTGCACTTGTGTAAAGGAAAATGTTGACTCTAACACTTCTTGAGGAAAATAAATATGACATATTTGGGAGTTCGGGGGAGTGTTTGTCTTACGGGCTGTCTGCCTCAGGTGCTCGGCTCAGGACTCTTTGCAGCAGTCCAGTCAGGCTGGCTATCTGCTTCTCCATGGCCTCCATACGCTCTCTTAAAAGGATAGATGAGTGGGTGGATGGACAGATGAATATGAAGGTGGATAAATGTAAAGATGGAATTAGATGAAGAGGTAAGACAGATAAGAAGGATTGATTCACTCTATTGATTCTGTCACGTTACATCAGACCAGCGATAAATATGAAAGCCTACATAATAGCATTGGTGCAGAGTCGGAGACATGTTGGAAACAGAGACCATGAATAGGAAACTAACACTGCAATTACAGCAACTTGGTAGAGAAAAGTTGAAAAAAGGCCGTCTAGAAATGTACATCAGTTTGAGCTTCGAGTTTTACTTTATTTAATTTGCCAAACAAACACATATTGAGACACTTCAGACTAGGGCTGGGTTAAAAAAATTGATTAATCGATTTGAATCGATTTTTTTGTTAATAGGACGATATCGATTCATTCAAATCCAAAAATCGATCATTTTTTTCCTTCTTTTCCCAACTTTACGTGAGCTCATGCGCCACAGGTGATTACGTATTTATGTGGTTCCGTGCGAGTTAACACACTCGCACGTAAAACAAATGTAAAAACAACATGGCACTAAAATCTAAAACTAGAGTCTGCCTTGTAATTTTGGGTCAAGTCATGTTAAATAAAAAATGCATGTTGGATTAATATGACTGCCTTGAGTAAATTTGTGATGGAAATAAATGTAAAAAATACATTTCTTATTAGCAAATGGATTAAGTAAAAATTTTGGTACTGAACTATAATTGATATGACAAAAACTGAATCAAAAAACGGAAGCAAATCGAATTGAATCAAATCGAACCCTTGTGAATCGAATCGAATCGATTTAGAAAATTTGAATCAATACCCAGCCCTACTTCAGACACTACACTAAGAAAAATAGTAATAATCTTGTAACTTTTAGTGGAAATGTTGAGAAAATCTTGAGAAACATCTCATTAACGGTCTATGGGTATATAATAAATCGATCAGCGAACATATTCCCTCACCGAAACATCAGGCTTTCTTCTCACCTGGTCTCTGTCTCGTTCCCCAGCAGAGGTGAACCAAACCCTCCAACACTGCCTCCTTCTCCTCCAGGACCAGCCATCAGACAGAGCTGCTCTGAGGTGAGACCCAAACCTTGTCCAGCGCCGCGGGCTTTAGGACTGTCCCCAAAGACAGAGGAGGTCAAAGAGTCCCTCCTCAAATTCTGCCGGCCTGGAGAACCACGTCCAGGTAAGGTGCCCCCATATGAATCCCTCATGTCAGGAATCTTCTGAGGGGAGGAAGGTGGTGGGACCCGCAGCCCCATGGCCAACATGGAGGCAGCGTAGGCGTCGTTATAAAGGGGTCCTCCAGGCCTGTAGAGGGCACCACTTTCCATTAGTTCCCCTTGTAAAGCAGCTGCTGAATAGGACGTGAGTGTTCTCACTGATCCTGGTCCTGGAACACCTCCTCCACCACCACCTCCTCCACGGCGGTATAAGGAGCCGTACGGGTCAGCTCTGGCTGGCAGAGGTGAGTGAGGACCTGCTGCAAGACTCAATCGACTTGTTTCTGGTCCCAGAGAGTAAGGGTCTGCATAAATCCCTCCGCCTCCACGGTCATCTCCTCTGAGCAGCACCATGCTCCTGGAACTCCCCACTTCATCATCAGGCTTCACATCCCTGCGCTCCAGGATGGCACTGGAAGAGGTGCAGAAGGCCGTCTGCGTGTGGTGGGGCTGGTGGAGCTGTGGCTGCTGGTGTGGAGAAGAGTGATGAGGCTGGGAATGCGGGTGGGGAAGGGAGTGAGTGTTGTGCGGTGGCCCAGCATACGAAGAAGGCCTGCCACTGCTGTAGAGGAGGCGCGCACGGGAAGGAGAGCCTTGAGGAGGTGAAGCTGAGGAGGATGAGTGCTGGGAAGACATGTGGGGGTTACTGAGCCGCCGGTTGGGTGGAGAATCCTGTGGGGCATACACCATCTCTCTCTGTGAGGAGAAGAACAATATTGTACATAGGAGTAAAAAAATTTTATCTAAAATAGATCAGTCGCAGTAGTTGTAGCAATATGATCCCTTTGATTCATTGGATTTTTTACCCTTGCAACAAGTTTTTATGCAACTTCTAGTGATTTATCTTGTTGTTCTTCCTTAGTCTGATGGCTTTTATTCAACAATTTGGTAACAGGGTTGAGGTTCAATTCCAGGCATGGGCAAACGTTTTGACTCGTGGGAAACATTTGGTCCTAAAATTAGACACGAAGACCGAGTCCAGAGCAGAAATATGGATCTTTCATTTGAACTAAGACACATGGCATGTAAAAGTCATGTATAAACCTTATCTAATGGGGAAACTCATTATTGCAGGGAAAAGGCAGAACTATAAGGATAACATAAATAAATTATTTAATTTGGATAAGGTTGGCGGTCCGCATTGAAAAGCGTAATGGGCCGCAATAGGCCCTCAGGCCTTAGTTTGCCCATACCTGGTCTATACTATGTATAAAAGGTACATCAACCATTGTAATAAATCAATAAAAATCTGAAAATATATTTTATTGTCCTTGTAGTTTTTTTTCTATCCCATTTGTTATTCAACCTGGCAGTGAAAACCCCCTCCTCTGATGTAGCTGTGTTCCTGCAGCCATGTCTCACCAGGTGAGAGTGAGTAAGTGTCATACATTACTCTTGGGTCCTGCTGTTAGGTGGAATTAAAATTGCAGCTCCACGGAGAGATGCCACAGTAATTCACAAATACAGGATGAAGACAGACAGAGACGGCTCTGGGCTGTCTACTTAAGCTAATTTTCAATTGCTCTTGACAGTCTATTGACAGAACAAGGACAAAAGAATTATCTTCTGCATCAATTACGCATGTCAGGGTGAAAAGTAAAAGAAAGCCAAGCAGAAGGAAATGAACAAAAGCTTTACATTGAAGTGAAAACGGTGTCACAGAAGAATAATAACCTCAGCATGGAATACAAAAGACGACAATGCTATAATTACCTATGACGCACAATGCTATCTCCTGGAGACGATGCAAATTGTAAAACCAATATTTCCACATAATAACCCTTAGGCCTCTTACAACAACACCCTGTGGGTGGCCTGGCAGCAGACTAATGACTCCGGCGCCATCATCTTCCATCTTGTTTCTTAGCAACAACATCATATTGACACCATCTTTTTACCGCACCAAAGGCACATGGCCAATTCATTCCCACCTGCAAAGACCCCTGGAGTCACAAGACCATTTCTGAACAGAGAATCCTCCTAAGGCAGCCCTAGAATCTGACCAATCCTCTTGCTGCAGTGTGTCTGCCAATCAATGTCACCCTTAACCCCTTTCACACTGTGCTGTATAGACCTCAGTAAACCCTGTCATGCCATGGTAATCTACAATCAGGGAATTATCCAGGGCTTGCTGGCTTGGGTTCAATAAGCCCACATACACCCACACACAGGCCATCGCATAGACGTCCTAGTCACTCACCTTGGATGTGGCAGAAACCCACGTAGCCCACGTACCAGGGACACATAAAACCCAAGGTGAGCTGCTGATTTCATCAGATTTTCTAAGAGACCAAAACAAAGGGTTGCATCCATGCGAAAAGCCACAAAACCTCATCAGTTATTTTATTATAGATCCACAGCTGAAAGCTTTTTTTGGTCATTTCTATGAATTATCTAAATGGCAAAGCTCTCCACCACCATTCAGTAAGTGCCTCCTCCCTTTTGCAATAACAGCCTAATTACTGGCAGAGAAATGCAAGGTCTTAATGCCATGTCAGGTGCAGACAGAGAGCCTTTTCATTTTTCCTCCCGTCTTTTGACTGATGAATTGAGCTAAATCTATCATCAACGACAGCAGACCACTGAACAGAAGGCATGTTCACTTACAGGTGCTGGACCTGAGATGAAGAAAATAACAGGAGGGAATAATAAAAAAAATAGAAAAAGGTTTTGACTTTGTTTATAGAGAAAAATCTTAAGCAGTTTATCACCTGTGAATATTAGAATAAAATCCTATAATCAGGAGCCACAACAGTTGTGATCTGTTGTTATAGCAGGTCATCTCCTCGATGTCAGCCAATCACACAAAGGCATATTATCAGCCATGGGGTTACCAGGACCCAACGGGCAATACCAGGGTTAACCAGGAAGTTCTGGTTGGTTGGTAATACAACCTCAGTAAGTGAGAATTACTACCACTGGAATCCAAAGCTGCAGCAGACATCACATTGAGACAATCCTGTCATCTTTCACGAGGAAACTCTGAGTTCTGAGGCTTTGGCCGGTTTCTGGGCAGACTGTACTCACAGTCCATCAACTGAGGAGAGAGTGTTTATGTTAGTTTACAGTCTGCAGGCGTGCTGCCCACTCAGCGCCTGGGATGTGAAAGACTCCAGAGCTGGCATTGGCCCACATACTGCAGTGCTGGAGTACAGTCACATGACTCCCTCTATGAACCTACTGAATATAAAGTTGTACATAGACAGACTGTATTATGTAATGTAAACAAACAACGTCAGACACACTGTGTATTAAGGTGGGGGATGTTGGTGTGAGGTGAATAAATAATTGTTTGTCTGGCTGGGATGGCGACAGTCTCTACTACAACAGTTTGAGTCAAAATTGTATGTTTTTAATTTTACTTTTTCCACAAAATATGAAAATATTCAATTATTTATTTCTTATATTCTCTGAAGTTCATCAATCTTCTAGTGTGGATAATCTGAGTAGATCAGATTCTCAGATTTAAGTTGTCAAACTGATGTTTTTTGGGGGAAAAAAGATTTTATTTCTGATTTTATTCCTCAGAATCAAACTTAAACTCTAAGAAAATCCTTTTCCTTGGAGAGTTCCAATAATGTGTGGTGAACATTTGATTTTTTAAATGCAGTTCTATGTCCTGGAGAATGTGCTTTTTAACACTTTAATGTGATTTCTGTCGAGGAAGAATGACTCAATTCTCTTTTCCTCTCTATATAAAGAAGAAATACCTTCATCCCACACCTATGGATGACTCATAATTCAGTCTCAGCCAGGCTGGAATGGTAATAAAGGAGAAGGTGTCTGTGAATGATGCTGGGCCACTTCTTTCAGCATCACTTTACAGTTTCTGAGATAATTAACAGCTGGAGCAGAGGACAGGACATGACACTGAGTCATCCGTAAACATGATGTGTCTGCATAAATGTATGACATTTAAATGTTGATGTAAATGAGGATTTCTATATATGTTCTCCTACCCTCAGGTCTCCATTAGCCAGGTGTGGGCTGTGGTGTCCAGGGTAGGTGCCATAGATGGGCTCCTTACAGTAGATCTTGATGATGCAGCGGTCCTGAACGTCCCGTGGGTCCTCCAACTCGTAGAAGATATTACGGGTCTGGTCTTTAATCAGCAGAGCTGTGCTGGGAGACCTGGACAACAATAACAAACATATAAAACACAACAGAAAAATGAGGAGAGGTCCGAGCTGTGACAGTTCAAGCAGCTGTTATCTGCTCATAAGCAGTGACGTGCATTCATTCATTAAGACGAGAGGAGGAGAAAATGAAAAATCTTTAACTGCTTGGAGGAGTGAGAGGAGGAACTAGAGACAGACTAATATTAAACTCATAAGAAAAGCAATATTCACTAGGACTGGACTGAAGTACATCCTACGGACACTCACTATTCACATGGAAATCTATGCAAAATAATTCAAATTCACATAAATTTAAGATAAAAGCTTTATACTTCACACGAGAGTTGAGCTTGTGAAAAAAGTAGTCATTTTAACATAAAATATTTATCTTTCTATATCTTTCCAAAACCACTAATTCCTACTGTTCACCTGTCATTGGCTAAAAATTGATAAATAGATTTGCCAATTTAATAACATTGTAGATCCTAAAACTACAAACCATAGACCATATCAAAACTATAAGGAGAATAGCATCTAAAATCACAATATTGATGTTGGCAAAATATTGATAATATTACAAGTCTGTTTTAACTCTCTTACAGTGGAGAACCAGGTTTCAGATTTGCCAAAAAATGTAAAACTAACAGTAGATTGCTTATTTTATTTCAGTTTGCGATAATGATTGTTTTTCTTTTTATGATATCTTCTAATGACCTGAGGACCTCTTCAGGATTTACTCTGCATATACACTATTGCAGTTTTCACAGTGGCACTTAATTCGGTATTCGCTGCGATGCGAAACCAGTTTCGCTCCCGGTTGGGTTCACATTACAAACTAACGCGCATTCGCTCCTCAACTAATGCGCATTAACTAATCCACCTCTAGTCGGGGGTTTCGATACTGAATTAACTAATACAGGTGTAAAGCAATTAAAAGTACAGGATTAGAAAACTCTTGCTCATATTTTCTCTCCTTATCTTCTTCATTCATTCTTTGTGTCTCCTTCTCATCGCTTACATACGTCGCCTTGATCTTTCTTTAACCTGCTCCATTTATTCCTCAAAATTGCACGTGCGTTTGTTGACAGAATTCATGTTGAATAAAACCGCACATTAACGTGATCTGGTTATATAACCAGGTGATCAAATTGAAACTGGACCATGGTTAGACTAATGCGCATTCACTCCCTTATTGTGTGTGAATGCAAAGCGGGTATCAAATGCAGATTAGTTAATACGGGATCGATTCCTGAATTACCTACTTCAGTATTCGATTCCGAATTGAATGAGAAAACGGTGTACATCCGCTGGGATGGAATAACGTGTGTCACTTTGTGATTGACAGACAGTCAACAACAAATGAATGATGGACAGTACATGTCAACAGACGGATCAATAAACCATCAGCCTGTGGAGCAGACCTACCTGAGCATAGCCATGGTGAGTCTCTGGGGGAACATGTGCACAATGAGGGCCCTCAGTGTGTCCAGGCTGGTCAGCTCATGGGTCAGGTGGACCCTGCGGGTCTCCTCCCCGAGCTGGAGGAACAAGATCCCTGCAATTATGGATGAGGAGGAGCAGTGAGGAAGATACGCAGTGGGTGAAATGAACAAGGGGCAGTGATGTTGGACGAAAGTAGAGAAAGAAAAGAAACATCTAATTAAATAAGTCACTGATTGACTCCTGCACAAGATGTTGTTTTAACAATTACACATTTCATTGCACATTGTCTCCTAGTTTATCAGTGCAAAATCCTTTTCCAGGCCAAAAATACTTTGTATCTTGATATGAACCCAGATGAATTTGCCTCCAGTGATCTGTGTGTCGTGTCAAGATCACAGAGGTAAAAATTTCACCACTGTGATAAATGGATGTTTGCTTTGCAGCCTCATTTAAATTTCAGACAACGCATTGCACATTGGGTTCGAAATAATAAAACAATTCTCCATTAATAAAAAACTATTTTAGGCTGGGTTTCCAGTTGTTGCATCAGCTCCATTCACAGTGGAGACATTGTCTTGCAGAGCAGACAGTTTTGTCTGCTATCTGAAAATGTATCGAAGCTGACAGGTGGTTTACCGAAATCATTTTGAAAAATAAAACAGTTCTAAACATCGTTACCAAAAGCCATAATCTCTGTCTCCTATTGTATGACGAAAATGAAATAAAATGCAATAAAATGCAGCCCAAAGTCAACTACTAATTAACTTTGTAGGGTGATAATATTATACAGACCATTGCATATTATAGAGGAAAAATTGAATAAAGACATTTTTATGAACAGTTTGGCCTGCAAAAAAATCTATGTAATGAGAACTGAAGTTTACACTTCTACAGTAATACTGTTGTTGGTCTGAGGTCGGTGGTTTGGTTTTCAACGGTTCAATCTGGTTTTGAGGAAAGAAGCCAAAACTTCACAATGGGAAAACATCAATTTCCCATTTTCACGCCCACGGGGAGTCAAGCACCCAAACTGGGATTCAATCTTGCCAAGGAGGTGAACCCTGGAGTTTCACACCAATGACAGAGACATTGATTTGGCCAAAGCAAAGGCCCACAATAGGTCTCGAATGTAATAATGAAAGTTGGAGTTTTTTTGTTTTTTTTTTTGCAAATGTGACAAAAAAGCAAACAAAGGGGAACAGCCAAAAAAAGACTAATTATAAACTATTCACAAATAATGTTTGGAATCCACTCTTTAATTAAAGTATAACTGGGCAGAATCTGGCAGCTCTGTGATAACACATACTCAACACACAGGCTTTGTTTGCAGATTCATAAAAAGTAATTGAAAAAAAAAACTAAAAGCCATGTCTATAAAAATAACTGACAAGGACACTGTGACATCCAATGACACATCCTAGGAGGATGCAGTAAAAATATCATTAGCAGAGTACTAAGGAGTATTATGTAAAAGAATTTTTAATTACATATTAAGCCACATGAACTCAGTTAAACAGCCATAGGTAAAATAATGGAAACATTGTTTTTCTTTAACGCAGCGTGGACATGGTCCAAATCCTACCACAGTAAAAAACAGTGTTTGGACAAAAAATAATGATTCTGCAGATGCGAGTGCATCGTTTGTTGAGACACTTTAAACCACACACATTAGCCTCAGGGTTGCCCTGCATAGTGTCATATAACACCAAAGAGTGGGGCGATCAATGGACTTTTTCCTCCAAGAGCCAAGCGTTGCCCTGGAAACCAGACCAAACACAGGCTGATGTTGGTGATTTACTCTCAGAGATGTGACTGACCTCATCTCCTTCTTCCACTTAGACAGACTTATATCTGTCTGTCGGACAGGTCTGGTCCATACAGGCTGCTCAGCAGCACAAAAAAACAACATGGCTGCCAGTGAGGTCAGATGACAACACTGGCATCATTGTTGTATTCTGTTAAAGTACTTTTATAAGAAATTTAAAAACAATGTCCACATTGCTACATTGTTAGTTCCTACAACAAAAAATGGACAAGACAGTCCATGAAGCCCTGATATTGGACGGGCAAGATTTTGCAGCATGTAAAAAGAAGAGCAAAAAAGTGCTAACATCGACATGGTACTTGGTTTCAGAGAGATTGTATCTATAACCACCCTCGAACATTTGTAATTTCAGACGATATTTACAATAAAGTGACATTGGAAGCTTGTATTAATGCATTATTGATCTTGTGGCTGTAAATGTCAACTGTGGTCTAACCTGGCGCCCTCAGCTTGGCCTGACTGGACGAACGAGCCAGTGGCAAGCTCTGACGAAGCCGGTTCATTCTGTTGAAGCCTATGGGAATATCTGAATCTGACATGGTTTCCAGGTTTTCAGCAGATGCGAAGGATACCCTGTTGGCCTGGTCAGCGAGAGCCGGCTTTGTGGGGCTGAGTCGTGTCACACGCGGCGTTCGAGTCTGCGAGATACAAGATTAAGAGTTAGAAATGGGAGGAAAGCAGATAAAGCATGTACAAATAGAGGTGGCAAGAATAAAGAGGATGTGGTGTTCACGCTTTATTACTTTGGTGTTGACAGCCTGGCAAGCAAATAGCACACAATATAAATTGATCTTGAAAAATACACAAAATGAAAATAACCGAAGGGGGCAAAAAAAAAAAGGTTTTAAGTACATAGGCTTGGGCATCATACACAATTTACCTCAGACAAAGTGGCCATTAAGCCTTACTTTACCAACAAAAGCACAGAGAAAAATCTAAATTAAAGAAAGAGCAGTTCAGTCAACCATGGTAAAATAAGTAGCAGCCACTTCAGCGAAAAACACACACTGAAGGTCTTCAATAATAATGATGGATAAAAAAAAGTGAATCAGCTTTCTAAGAGTTTATTACACTGTATATTTTTCAGTAAATATGACAACCTCCTTCAGTCAAATCCACTTATTTCAGCCTCACTGACATATTATTTTCTTCTATTGACAACAACAGAGCTGCAGGAATTAATGAAGATTACCATTGATATTGTATCTACTCAGTGAGGACCTCTGGGGAGCTGAGACTGGAAAAGACCTCTTATAATAGACAGAATGAGTAGCTGCTTCACCAGGTTGGATCTTAATGAATCCTTACTGACAGACATTTTCCAGCCCAAAGAATACAGTAATGAGCTCCCACAGCACTGTGTGAAGTTGCCATTTACCTCACATGTCTGTGGACAATGTCTGGGCAACGTTTGAATTCCTCCACTGGGCTGAGAGCATGCAGGCATGGAGCTCAGCCATGCATGTGCGTGTAAACATACACGGGGGAAACAGTGACGCGTCAACAGACATGCAGACCCGCAGGATGAAATGAAGGTAGCCGCACTTGTGTGCACGCAAAATGGGCTTTTTAGTCCTTCCAACAACAGCCAGCTGTGAGTGTGATGAATGACAGCATTTGCAGTTGCCTTTCCGTTCTCTACATGTGGAGATTTATGGCGTCTCATCAGCACAAGCACTGCAAAACCCTCAACAGCACAAGACTCACACCAACGAGGCAGCGCTGGGATTTTATAAAGTTTGTGCTTATTGAACTGTGAAGAAAAAGAAAATACAGCGTCTAGTGTTCATAGAGCAACAAGAAATGATTGTCTCAACTCAGAAACCCAGACAAGGAGACAGAAGAAATAAACAGAAAAAGAATGGGAAATTAACTTTAAGACAGATGAGGACATTTTCAGTATTCTCTTACTGTGGCAGCAGTAATTTCCTGTGGTTGGTGGTTAGAAGCCCTCCAGTCTGCAGTAATGGTCACTAAACCTAACAATATGGTTCATGGGTGTGTAAGCCCCTCACCCACTCGTCCTACCCTTAACCGTCCCTCATCCCTCCCAACAACCTAACAGAATTCATTTTCAGGAGGAGCGATGCAGCTGTCATATCAGCTGCAGGGTGAGGAAAATAGTTCTTACTGTAGACTATCACTGATGTTGCAAATGTTATTGAACACAGTGAGGAATCCGTCCTACTGTTTTGATGTGTAAATTAAATTGTCTGTTTAACTGACACCAATGACGGCTATGAAGATGAGAAAAATGTGTAATGTGGCAGGTCTGATGATGGAGAGGGGAGAGGGGAGATCCAGGAATTAATAACTAATAGAACAATGCTCCAGGAGAAATGACAGCGCTAACAAAAAAATCGTTAGAACTAAATGGCAAGTACATTTTCTAATAGACATTTAGGTCAATGAGAAAGTTTAGCTTGTCATTAATAACAGGATATGCTGTCTGCACTGGAGAAGCAATACATAAATGGGAATATTTTTGTTACAATTCACATCAACAAGGATTTTTCTGTTCATGTTTAGGTCAATAAGTGAGGAAACCAGATGCACAGGGAATGAAACAAGACAAACATACATTGACTTTTTCGTCACAAATACAAATGAGATGAGAGTGACCCTCAGAGACAATTCAATCTAAATGACATTTTTGTACAGCTACAAGGAAATGATGGGTTTTATCCACTCAACCTGAAATGGGGTCTAGTTGAAGAGAGAAGTGCAACAATCATGAAAAATGCAAAAATCTTGTTTTGAGCAAAATCGTGCAATTCACATCTGACATGGTGTAAAATTCTGTTTAATATCAGGACGCTCGCACTTTCACACGACAACTTTGCTGACACTAACAAGATGCCACTCTGCTGACTGCACTGTATCACCTCCCTGTTTGACTCCAACATCTCAAGAGTGTTAAGTGCAGCAAAGTGCACTCTCACGCAGTCATCGCACTACATAACGCCTGACACCAAGGTCTTTCCAGTGCAACTGTAGCTGTTGCACTGGAAAGTGAGCAGAAAACATCAGTATCCACTGAAATTTAACATTCTGCCAAAACAAACCTTAAGAAAAGAAAACTCCTTCTCATTGTGACATTGTGTTTCACACCACAGCAAACACGAAAATGTCACCTCTGTATTTAACCCACCACCAAAGTGAACAGTGGGCAGCTTTAAGCGCCAGGGCAGCTGTGAGTGGGGACGATACTATGCTCAGTGGACCTCAGTGGTAACTTGGCAGCAGGGGGATTGAACCGGGCAACTTTCAGACCCGCTTCCTTAACCACTTAGCCACCAACTGCCCAATCGACAAGAAATCATTAAACTGCGAGGTCCAGTGTTTTCACTACTCTATAACAGTATTGTTGCGTTTAGATCATTTCACCATCTAACATGCATTACATCTCATATAACACCAGTGTGTCACTTTACCCAGAGCCACTGTGATCACAGTGTAATCCAGCTTAGCAGACCTGCTGCTGCGCTGACAGGACAACAAAGCTGCCGGTTTTCTCTTTAACTGAGTAATTACAATAATAATGATGAGCAGCTTTATTGGTTTTAACCCATTAATGTTACACAGCTCCTGACATTCATGACTGAGTGGTGACCAGTAGAGCATGGACATATTATGCGCGGGGTTGATGACTATGAAATAGAGTGGAGTATTAATATAGGACAATATTGGTCTAATAAATGAGTCTAGTCAATTAAAATATACCACAACTAATTTTAGGGTTCCTCACTTGTGAAGTGTCTCTATCAGGCTGTTGTTAGAATCATCCACAGACCACAGGCAAATTATAATTACATAGTATATTCAAGCAACAGTAAATCATTATATTATGCAATAATATAGAAAAATATGTCTGCCATAAAGAGAACTTTTTCTTTTTCTTAAGAGAACACTATTTTTTTTAGTAGTTGTTGTTATTGACAGATTGGACAAGTCGATTGACAAGGTACATTATAGATTCCTGTGTTTTTCTTGGTGCAACCTTGGACAGTTCCCTCTTGCAAATGGTATTTTATATAATTTATATACAGTAATATCAAATTTTTGGCAGAAATATCAGAAAGTTAAAACCATGTCAGTGTGAACCCAATCCCCCAACATCTCCATACTAATCATGCAACTGTCTTCACTCACATGAGACATGAGAACCTGTGTCCGTCCTGTTTATTTACACTGTACCCAAGACTACACTGCTCTCCCCCCACTAGGGCAGTGAGACCAAAACTTTTCCACAAGTGAATTCCGGATACGCAGCTGCCACAGCTGCTGTCTCGCACATTACATGGATATGAAGAACACAGACCATGTCATTCCTCTGCAGTGACTTTTACGATCCCCATTTACAGTTACAGTAGGAAGACCATCTAAATGTAGAATTCTAGTACTTGCTTCAGGTTTTGTTTAACAGGAATAATGACAATTTAATAATGAACTTAAAATTCTACATGTTAATTGTTAATGTTGAAAAAATCCTCAGAATTCACCTTTTAATGACAGAGGCTGCCGCAGAATAATAATCTTTTTCAGATCTTTAATTTGATCTGTTTTTAGGGAGAACTGCACTAACACTCTCATCACATTCTGCCTCTACAGTCCAGTCAACTGAATATGAATCGGACTTCTACCATTCAAGCCGACCGGAAAGAGGCAGTGACGGACTGTCCGTGGAGGGAGAGTCAGGTGGGATGGGCCAAAACACTCATTTAGCTGCCGTCTTGTTTCATTTCCCACTGAGTCTCTTCCCTGGAGCAGCTGGGAGGGTTAATTGCCTTGCTCAAGGGCGCTAGTTTTTAAGTGAGCAGAGAAAACCCCTTGGCCCCTTCCTTGCTCAGATATTCCCCACTGAACTGATGAGTCAGAGATGGAGGAGCCTCCAACAGAGGGCTCGTACACTTGTCCAGCGTCTGTGGCGTGAATTTGACCTTGATGCTGGCAGACTGGACATGGGTGAGTGTATGTCTAGTGTCCTGACTGTAAAATCAACATTAAAGCTGGACTCTGCAGCCCTGACCTGCTGAGACCACGGGTTGGACATGTCCCTCTCCTGGTCCCTGTGTAACCCACAGTGGAGGATAATTGTCTCGCGCATAAAACCCAGTCTTGTTATTGCCTTCCACCAAAGTTCCGTGGTATTAATGTGCAGCCTGCCAAGCAAACATCACAGTCCTAGACAGATGGCAGCAAAGTGTCAATAAGTAATTCTGGCCACGTGCCGCGGTGCAGTGTTGGTGGAGGGTTTTCAGAGTTGGGGAGGGGGCGATGGGTTGGCACTGCAGCAGCACCAGTGGCAGCAGAAGCTTCCTAAGCCCTTTAGCAGTGGAAAATACTCCAGCTTTATTCAGAGTCAGACCAGGGAGTAGTGATTTACTGCAAAGCATCATATCAACAGTCAGACAGAGGGAGAGGAACAAAAGCAATCGTCTGAACTGTGTTGGCCGTGAGCTGGCTCACTGGGACAAATATGGCTTGGTTAGCCTGGGGATGAGACAATGTGAGGAAACCACATGAGTCACATTCTTTATATGAGACACGTGTGGATCAGACAAGGGTTGTTCAATCCTCACAGTCCCATGAATGACAAAAAGTGGGGATTTTTTCTAATGAGACAACAAGAAAATGTGCCTGTAGAAAAGGGAACTGTAAATGAAAACAAATGTGTCGGCTCAATAAAAAACTGTACTCTTCTTTAATGATAATCACTACCCTGAGCCATGTATAAATGTTTTATTGTTATTTAGCATTTAATTCCAAATATATGTAGGTTTATATTAGGGGTGTGCAGATACAGTATATCACGATGCCAAAAATTAATATGGTCAAATGTTCAGAACAAGTTGATTTCAGTCAAACATGCTGATGTTGATATTTTAGAGACTGCTAGGACTAATATATAGATTTTCTTTTTTTTAATTTTCTACCATATCATTATTTCTGCAGTGTACACATTCCTACAAAAAATAATTTCTACACTGACATAGCAAAACGATAAGTAGGTTGCAGCGTGAGTAGAAAGATTCCAGCCCGTCTGCCTACAACAGACACCAAGAAATCATAAAGCACTTTAACATCCCTTTAGAAACACTGATACCTGTTCTCAGACCGGACAGAACTGGTTAAAAATATATGTAAACTACTATATTTCATCAGCTGCATTTCCTGTAGAACTAAAATGGCTGATTAACAACGGTAACTCCCCCTGAAGCTCCTCCTGCTCCTCCTTCTCCCTGTCTAAACGCATCGTGGAGTGCAGCACATTCCTCTAAATTCATCACAAAGGCGAAGACAAAAGGCTATGATTACTTTGTCCACTTCAGACCGAAGGATGGGAACCCAGGAGAGGTTAAATGGAGAACTGATATTTGTTTAAGTGAAGCTGGGAGCCGTGAAGGAGGAGCAGATTATGCAGCACTCTGCTCCATTACAGTTTTGACAGACTCAGTGGCAGCAGCACTGACAAATGTGTGTGTGTGTGTGTGTAATATTCAGATTTTTGGTGCATTTGCATTAAAATGGTTGTGTGCACAGGCAGCTACTGTAACACATTTGTGGGTTGATCCTGGGACTTTCATTCCTGCTCGTGTTTGCATTTAGTGAGCTGGCAAACATCAAAGTAGACCAGTGATGACACACACACACGCACACACACACACACACGCACACACACACACACACACACACACTGCTGCAGGGCCTTTT
This sequence comes from Paraplagusia blochii, assembly GCA_016785265.1. NCBI lineage: Eukaryota > Metazoa > Chordata > Actinopteri > Pleuronectiformes > Cynoglossidae > Paraplagusia > Paraplagusia blochii. The sequence goes on from JAFBJS010000158.1 coordinate 380,815, forward strand.
GTTGTATCAGAAGAAGAAGAGGATGTGAGGTAAGACTCCTCAAAATGGTGAGAAGGGGAAGAAAAGAGGAGGATAACCAATCATGTGTAAGCAGACTGGCAATGAAGGGTGACTGCGAAAAAAACAGCAGTGTGTGTGTGTGTGTGTGTGTTTCTCAGTGACGGATAAGGAGTGAGAGAAAAGAGGAATGTGCCAGAAATGTACATAAAATATGATAGTATTTATAATATTACACACATTTGTGTATAATAACGTGGAAATTCTAGTATACAATGCTCATACAAGAAGGTTTGTTTTTACTGGAGTGTATTTTAAACAAATTTCCAAAAAGATACAATTAAACCACAGTGAAAAGGTGAGCAATTTGATGAATCTCATGTATTACGGTATTGACAGAAAGATATTTCTTATTCTCAAATATACAAATGCCTATGCAAAATATAAAGATAATTTAAAATACATTGCATCTTTTTATTCTTTGCAGTTTGTCCCTATTTCAGGTGTTGCCACAACAAGTCAACAATTTCCATCTCCCCCTGTCCTCTGTATGTTCTACTCTGACTCCAACTACCTCAATGTCCTCCCTCACTGCATCCATCAATCTCCTCTTTGTCTCCTACCTGGTAGCTTCATCTCTAGGATCATTCTTCTACCAATGTATCCACTGTCCCTCCTCTGATATACTTTCGAGGGTGTGTCCATATGAAAAAGAAAACCCTATAAACCTATGGGATTTCCTTCTTCATATGGACTCACTATATTGTTGTCTCTACCAGTCATTTCCTCCTTCAGTGTGCTACACACTCGACCTGTAAAACCCTTTCAAATCCAGAAGCAGCAGCAGCTTCTCCTTTGTTCCAATTGAGAAAATATTCAGCTGCTCAGGGGATTCACTGTATCAGCAGTTGCTACATGAGGAGCCTCTCACAATATCAAGTAATTGTACAGTATGGCTAAATGCCGTTAGCTGCAGTTAGTGCTTAGACCAGCATATGCACAACAGGACAATCTCCCACAGGCTGCGTAGGTGTGAGGGTCAAAGAGTCTGAACACTGAGAGTCTAATGTATTCAAGTCTGAGCTGGAACTAATAATGTATCATAGTCTTCCACTGAGGAAACACTGTCAGGAGCATTTAGGATCAATTTTCTAACTACACCAGTTGCCTAATTGTGGTTGGTTCTTCCAAATTACCAAAGACCAACAGATTGTTTTCGAGTGTTTCTGTTTAATATGGGATTTTATGTTGTGGATAAATATGGGTTTTATTTGTGCAGGATTTGTGCAATGCTAGGGGGACAGTTTGATTTTCTTTGTATTTTTTTCCAATAACAAATACCTTTTGTAAGCAGCTCAACTGTCTGTTAAAAATGGTTAAATAGAAGGTGGAAAACAGAATATTATCTAAGACTAGTCAGTAAGATTCTTCAAGAATAAAAAAAAAAGCAAAACTCAGACCTTTATATCTAACAACATAAACTCTGAAGCTCATTAATCTTTAACTACACACAAACAACCACTGCAAAACAACCACAGCCTCCTTGCTGTTAATTGCTGGTGAGGCACTTCCTCCTTCAATAAACCACACTGCAGCTTTGACCTGAACAACCAGGCCCGATTGTTTTCTCAGGAATAATGATCTCACAGTCAAATTTAAATGACAATGTAACCCTAGGAGAAAGCACTCCAGACCAAGGTGAGACTCAAGGCTGCAGTTTGTCATTGCAATACTATTTTCACAATGCTGGAGTCGAATTCCTCACCAAGGGGACCGGAAACAACCAAAGTGATGCAAACTTAACCACAGAAGACTAAGAAAAGCAAAATGAAAAATACTCATAAAGTGACAAACTACTTTAATAATTATATAAACTTAACCAACCACAGGAGACTCCATGTTCATGTTGTCCTACATTTTTACACTAGACATCAGCAGGTGATGTTCTTTAGAGAGGGACACACCTTTTGTGCAAACAAGTTGTATTGAATCCCAACTGATGCAATTCAATTGAATTCAATGAATTGCATCAGTCAGACATATATAATATATAAGTCCCATATTAGTCAATATATATATATATATATATATATTATATTTATGACAAAAGAAATGTATTATTATTTATATATGTATAGTATTTACCCAAATACATAGAGTATGTGAATAAATACTATATATATATATATATATATATATATATATACAGCCATGGAAAAAAATATTACACCACTCTTTCTTTATTTTCTTGTCCATTTAAAGGTCTGCTTCCACTTAATCTACATTAATCTGGACAAATATAATAACAACAAAAAATAAAAAATTTCAGAGCTAATTTCTGGCCATTTTGCATGGTTTCATTGACAGTGACAAAAATCACTTCCGTTCCTGCATCACTAACAATAACATTGTACTGACAAATATAGTGCTTTTAGTCATTGCATGGTTTTGTGTTCATTGTTTCCCCCAGGTGATAAACCTTTAGTTGAACAAGGCATTATTGTTTCCATGACTGTATATATATATATATATGTATTTTATATATATATATATAAACACCTGTGCAGTTTCTAAAGCTATTTTTGCAAGATATTACACGGAAGGTCAGCAAATGACCAATGTATGTCTGATGATCCAGGTTTCAACCTTCAACCAAAGAGAATCTTTAATATCATATTAAAGCTGCATTGCAAAATTTAAACACTTGTGTGAGTAAAGTCTATGTTTTAATGAGTTGCACAACCAAAAAATACTTGCAATTTCAAAAAATGTTACCAAAGATTTGAAAATATCATTATTTTGAATTACAGTGATGATGCCTGGCAGTAGTCTTAGAGTATTATTATTAATAGTAGTAGTATTTCTAAAAGTTTTAACCTTGTGCAATAAAATGTAAGACAACAGCAGCAGTAGGTAGCAAAACCCAAACCATGGCATCATGTATAATTTATAGTCAGAGAGCATCGCCTCCCTGCCAGCGTTCAATCAGTATCCATTTCTCATCAGGCGCTGTGTTAAGCTGCCAAGAAAGACATGCAAAGGCGAGAGAGGAAGTTCAAAAAAAGTGTGTGACCAACAGTCGATGCAACAGCAAAGAGGCGAGCGGACATGCAAAGACGCAACAGAGAGTTATCCCTTCGTAGATACATCCACACAGATGCTTTCACAAACACACCATTGACACTGACCTTGAAGCTCCAGTAGTTTGGCTGTTGCTGAAGGAATCGAGGGTGAGGAGGAGGAAGGGGAAGGTGGGGATGAAGGGTGAGACGAACAGGGAGGAGGAGAGACAGAGAGGAGGCAGTTTAGTCTGAGACATTTACTCATATGTTGTGCTGCAAAGAAAACATAAAACACAAGAGTGGTGACAGAAAAGCAGTAAGTCTGAGAGAAAAAAACATTTGTCATTCTGTGGAAAAGTTAAAAGAAAAATGGAACAGAAATCTGCAGGAGAGAAGCTTTTAGAGGTACAGTATGTAGGAGTAATTCGACTTCTTTATCTCAGGGAGAAGAGCTGAGACATTCTGCACAACAATTTGTGAATTTTATACTCTAAAGTATGGCTACTTCCTGTACATTAAAAACTGTATGTATAACACTGCTAATAAACTACGAATCGGAACCAAATATAGTCCAAGAAAACACAAAGAAGAGTTAGAAAATGACACTCGTGGCCCCCGGGCTGGACCTCAGCCATGCCTACTTTAAGGTGTACAGATTTATCCCTCCCCCTTGTTGTCCCTAACTTACTGTGTGGAGTTTATGTGAGTGACACCACCAGAGTGTGACTCATAAAATTCAACAGTTCTACTGGTACATTAGTTTTATGGATGCGGCTTTAAAATGTCCCTTTCTTTTTGTCTGGAAAGGACCAAAAAGAAGTATTGTTTTGAATAAACAGACCGGTGATGACAGGGATGGCAGGTCAACTGTCCAAAGAAAACAGCTTTTATTAAAAAACTTTAACTGCAGCAGATTATATTATATAAATTATTATTATTATTATTTTGGCAATAAATAAACCTTTTTAGTGATTTCAGTGTTGACGTAGTGTAGAGCAGTGGTCCCCAACCTCTGGACCGGGGGCCGGTACCGGTCCATGAGTTAATTAACGTAACAATACTTAACAAAAACTTAACAATAGAATGGCTAGGATTCCATCATCAATAATGCGACTATATTTGATTAGGAAATATTTTCTCAGTGAAGGAACAACAATAAACTCAAAATGACACAGAGTCATGGATACAAGATTCTTGCTTTTTTGTAGAGGTCTTCAACCTCAAAGACTAAACAATGTCCACAACTAAAAAACCCAGGTAAAAACATAAGGTAAGCGATTGAACCAGTAAACCTGTGTAACAACAGTTCCACATATGCCTTGTTGAAAAGTTTAAAATCCTCACTTGTGGTTGAAGGTTCCCTCTCCCATTTCCACCCTTGTCATCTCCCTACAAAGAAATATTGTGGAGCAGAGTGACTCCTCCTCTAAACCTTCAGATGTCATCTTATGAAGTGGAACACCAACTCTGGGCCCAGATTTATAGCCTATCATCAGATGTGGCCTCCACTGTTGCTAGTGTCTGTATCAGAGCCATTCCTCACAGCCTGGGTCAGAGTGTGTAAGAGCAGGTGTCAATGTACGAGAACTGACAATCACAAAATCACAGGAACTGGTACGGCGTATTTTGTTGCACTTTGTGGCTTCATACTGTAGCTAGCTTGATTTTAGTTTAGTCTAAATCAAATGTTTTTTTGGGGTAAAATCACCTACTGCATCACAACTTAATAAAAAGTGCACTTTAATGATCCAGCTGCTTTGATTAAAAGAAATTGTAACAGCAGCGTCTACTATCTACAGAAAAATGACAAAACCACATTTGTACTTTTTTGGTTTTACCCTTAAAAACACATTGCTGTCTTTTCAATCCCCTGTGCCTCAGCATAAAATCATGTCATGAACCCAAGAGTCTGACGATGTCACAACAAACAATTTACAACTATTGCAGAGGGAGCATTTTTGATGACAGACATTGCGACTTTCATTAAGAACCACTTCTAACTTCAGGTTCTGGTGACTCGGAGAGCTCTGCAGACATTCCGTCTGTCTGCTATAAAGTCTAATGCCATTTTCTCATTCAATTCGGGATCGAATCCCGAAGTAGATAATTTGGGATTCGATCCTGTATTAATTTATTCACATTCGATTCACTTTGCATTCACATTCAGTTTAATTTGGTATTTGCTGCACATTCGATACCCGCTTTGCATTCACACACAATAAGGGAGCGAATGCGCATTAGTCTA
>JAFBJS010000158.1:391897-401901 GCA_016785265.1 Paraplagusia blochii
TAAATATGGTACTTTATTAACACAATCCAGGAAAAAACAGAGGTCATCCAGTCAGCAGCATAAAAAAACAACCAGTGTGGCTGTCGCACGCTCTACTGACATGGATCCAAGACACTTTCATCAACAAGGTCAAGATTGACAACAAGTCAAATTAGGAACTGAGCGAACCGCAGTTCACCGCCAGATAGATAGATAGATAGATAGATAGATAGATAGATAGATAGATAGATAGATAGATAGATAGATAGATAGATAGATAGATAGAAGAGCTTTATTAATCCTTTGGGAAATTATGGAATTATGTTTGTTTATATTATATTATGTTTAATACAAAGAAAATACAGTATGCAATACACTAAAGATAAATATTTATAAATTTCCACAGTACAGAATAAGATTTGATAATGATTTTTGACCAATAATAAAAATATTGTATATGTGATACCTAATAAACCTGTAGGACAAAACCAATAGCTTTAGAAAATAAGATGAAAATGTAATTAGATGATTTGGCATTTTTCAAAATAAAAGTTTGTTTGCTGCCAAAAGCAGCATTTGACTGACTTAATCTTTACGAAATATGGTTGGACAGCTTTAAAAGTACAGTGTGTGGATAAGTAAACTGTATCAAAGTGTGAACATGTAAGTAAGCCATCAGGATTCAGTGTGTTAATTATGGAGCTTTAGAGGATTTGGTCAGAGTCCTTGCAGTAAGTGCTCCCCTGCCTCCAATAGCACAGACCAAAAAGCATCTGAGCTCCACAGTAGAAGTACAATTACTGAGCAGACATCATATCATCTTACTGAAGAAAACAGAGCCAAAAATGCACATTTTAAAATGACTTTCAATCTCACCAGCTCTGCACTCTTCTCTTCCCATTCCATCACTCATTTTCTCAGATAATAACCACTAAGGATGACAAAAAAAGTCCATTACTGAGCCTTACTGAGTGTCAGGGAAAAAAAAGGCTCAACTGTGTGATGCTGCAGGCATTTCACCATATAATGCACTTGTGTGGGCTTCTGGGTCTACCCATGTGCTCTGGTTATCTCTGACAAAAGAAAATGTCTCACATGTGGATATAGAAAGCACTCATGGGGAGCACATTCCTCCCTGAAGGGTTTGTTATCTCTCCAATATATGTTTATGTATATTAGTGTATATATACTGTATATATATAGAGAGAGAGAGGGAGCACACTTGACTGCCATGCTCTACAATTCTTATTTATTCACACACTACATTACCACAGACTCTCACTTATTATTTCTCCATCAAACAAAACTAATGTGTCAAAAGAGGAACACTGCCCCCACTGGCTTGGCCATACCATAGCGCTGCTGTATCAGACATGACTGGAATAAAAACTAGACTTTTAACCACTGAGAGATGTTCCTGCCCACAGTTCTACATGCACCGTATTATTTGTGGCTCACAACTCACATATATTTAGGTATTTATTTTAAATAGACGTTATAAATGTTCACGTTTTTCAAATACTATGCTGTCAGACTGAGAGGTTTCAGCTACGTGACACATTTTAAAAACATCTATATTTTACTGACAGCTGCTTTATCTTCTTTTTGAAATACATATCTGAACTGACACAGACGGCTGGAAACCTAGGAAGTCAAAGAATCTGCAGCTTCTGAGAAAGGCTCAGCACCGTTTCCACATTTTAATGTGTCTAGAGTTGATGTTTTTTTTTTTTGTCTCAGTTTTCCCAAAGGAATTTGTTCTGGTGTGAAGAAGATCCTTAAAAACAAGCTCATGTGTATGAATTTCATGGAAAAAGACCGTTGTTTATAAACTGCAACCCTGAACCTAATGTGGTTCTGGTTCTCGAGGGAATCAGAACCAGGAACAGAGCCAATTAACAGCCATGGTAACATAGAGATGTCTTCTAACTGAGATGCAAAACAATAGGAAAGAAATAAAAAAACATTTAAGCAGTTACCTGTCGACCAGCAGCAGCAGCTGCAGCAGCAGTTGCAGCAGCAGATCCCTGGGACATGTTTCCAGAACTGTTGGAGAACTTGTTCTTTTGGAGGTCCACTAATGCATCCCGCTGCCGTTCTATGTCTGCCTTGTGTATGCTGTTTAGGGCCTCCAGGCTCTTGGCAGCCACAGAGTTGTGGCGGCGGTCCAGGGAGGAAGATGTGAACCCCCCGTTGGCATTTTCGGCAAACCTCCGGGCTCCACGGGTGCCACCGGCAGCCAGGGTGTGGTAATCCCGCGGGAATTCGGCATCACTGGCAGAGATCATGGGACTTTTTCTCTTTTCTCGACCTGCAAGATGAGCATTAAAGGATAATCAGACACTTGTTGGTGTTTGTGGAAATCAGATGCTGTGGATTATACTGATTTATAGATGGTCTGACGATACATGTTATTTCTCAGATTTTGTTGCAAAATTAATCTAGAAATCATAGAGACCATATTTTTATCAGGTAGAAGATGTTTTTAAACCTGGTATGTCCAACTTAGGGTTCTCGGTCTGACCCTGGCACTGGAACACATAATTATAACTAGAATTTTTGTTGTCCTTTGATTTTTTTTGAAGATTTTTCTCCCATCTCAGTGAACATGTTTTTCAAAGGGATAACTTTAAGGGGATTAAAATTATCCCTGACGCTACACAGATTTTTTTTTTTCCTTTGCAAAAATTTACATTTTTGCCTGACCTTTTCTAAAACAGCTACTGTACACAAAGCATTGAGGTCAGAAACACTCCACTCTGGACTGGATTAGTCCTCTCCTGCCTCTATCTCCTCTCAAACACCTACTTCCTGACAATTGAGAGATCAGCTGTCCTTCCTCTGGCATTGTTTATATCTAACATCGCATCAACAAATCAACCCTTTCATTTTACTGCCATCATTTCTCTGTGAAGCTGTTTTGTTTCTGCTCCAGTTCGCTGGAGCTTCCGAGACACACGGCTCTCATTTCCCATCTCCACCCAGTCACGGCTGCGTTATCAGATTCATCATCCCTCATCCTCTAGACCATCAACCACAATCACTGCCACCAGTGTCTGGTCTCTGCCGATGGATAAAGGTGTTTGTTACTCATTTCTCTGACCAGCGGAAAGTATTCAGGTCCTACTTTCAGACTTTACCGTCCCTTCTTTGTCATCTACTGTGGACTTTTTTATAGGTATAATGTCCAAATAATGAACATGAATAAGGTAAAAAAACAAAAATCTTTAGATTATTTACAGTGTTAAATGTTTACACAATAACTGAAAAAATATGTAATTTCCTTTATATTTGCTTATACATTCAATATTAATATTTTAAATTAAAATATTTCCTATACATTCTTTGTTATTTATGCCATTCATTAATAACCTTAGTATTATGTTATTTTTATATCCAACCTTTCATGATTTCCTTTCCAAAATTACTGGTGGCAATTAGCACTTTTTTAGAGCCACCTCTGTGATGTCAGTAGCGTTTACATTGAATTAAAACATTATCTGCTATGCTTTGACTGTAAACATTATAGTCTGGTGACAGAGATGTTGGGCAGTGTTCCCCAAGTTAAATGTCTCATACTATTTTCATGGACCGGTCGTTAAGTTGCGGCAGATAAACACCCCTCAATAAAATTAAAATTTACGATGTTCAGAAATATTTTCCTACCTATAAAATCTTCCTACCCGAATTAACTGTGCATGGGCACAACAAGGAGTTCTCAAAAAGCACACAGCCTATAACTTTCTGCTACCAGACCGGTATAAAGGGTTAGAATCTTGTATCAACGACTCTGAGTCATTTTGAGTTTATTGTTGTTGTCTTCACTAAGAAAATATTTCCTAATCAAATATAGTTACATTATTGATGATGGAATCCTAGCCATTCTATTGGTCAGTTCTTTTGTTGATATGGGTATGGATCAAGTGGAAGTAATAGCCAAAAGGAAACATTTGTGGCCCGGCACCAACTGGACCACGGACCAGTACCGGTCCCTGGCCCAGCGGTGGGGGACCACTGATGTAGGGCATTAAAAGAAGATTAATAAGTAAACGCTTTAACATGTGTGAGAAAGTGAAGATGCCATAATCCCAGCACACACCGTGGGAAGAGCACGAGAACATCAGAGATGGTGTTAATGTGACGACCCACCTCTGGACCTCACTCAAACAGAAGAATCATGCATGAATCCATGAATCTGTTCCTCAGCAACAGCAACAGGCACGCATACATGTTCAGCAAACATCTTAAGCACACATACACACACACACACCCCTCAGGCAACAACATGTAGCCATCATAAAAAAAAAAAAAACATGCAACATCTGTGTGTGCTAACAAACAAAACTGACAAACACGAGGGAAGGAAAACAAACAAGATCTCGTTTCATCTGAGAGCAGAACATGGGAATCAAAGTCAGTGAAGGAGAAGTGACACAGAGATGGAGGCGATGCCTCTGTGTATGGGGAATGGTTTAGTGCCCTCTTGTGACCAATGATAAATAAAACACTGTAGATTTGGGACAGTTAAAACCAATGTAGGAATCTTTTATGTCGGTTTGTTTGTCTGATTATTCAAATTTCTGTTTCCTGTATTCACTAGATATCAAATATTTAACAGAAACAGAAAATCATATTCAAAACAAAAAATATACTACCTGCATTTCTGAGGAAAAGCAGAATTTCTAAAATACAGCCTTCACATTGTAGCCGTAAAGTGTCTCCTGCTGACAAAACAAAATGTTTCATTTGGTCACAGATGTAACTCTTTCGAGATGAGCAGCAGCAGCAGCAGCAGTACGATGCTGCACAGAACCCATGCTGGGATTCAAAGAAATGCTGCTACAGAGGCAGGAATTTTGTGGGAAACCAAGGGAGTAAATGTCCAGACAAGAGGTCATCACTGTAATTCATGTGAGGCCTTGAGAAAAGCCCTGCGATGTTTCACGCAGTGTTTAGAAGATTTATTTCACCAGTGAGACACTGTGACAGTATCCGCTGACAGTGAATGAAGACATTTCCTTTGGAAGGAAACCTGGAACAGTTCTGATGTGAACAGATGTATCCTGTACTTCACTGTGATTTATCCAAGGTTTAAACAATAGCACATACATCTATAATCTGCCCTCAACCAGCTGTTTTATCGCAGGTGTTCTGTTCTACACTGTCAATACATGCAAATGGATTCAGTACAGTATTACAGAGCCCCCTGGTGACCACAGATGGACAGCTATTGCTTTTTAAACTTCAAAATAAACATTGAATTCTCACTGGACAGGGGGAAAATTAAAATACTAATTAGTCCAACATCCCTACTGTGGCACATTAAGAAGAAATTTTACTAATAACCGCAATTAATGTGCTTAACTAAGCCCCCCCCCAATCAATTTTGATAATTATGAGGATGAACCCCCTATTTCAGGGGTATTCAACTAAAACGCCAAGGGGTCCAGTCAGAAAAAAATTAAAAAAAAAATTACTAAACAAAGGTCCGGAACATCATGCTTGCCAAAGTGTTATGTATACTATAATATTTTATAATATAATATATATGTTGTAGTAGTATTAACATCTTCAAATAAAGCTCTTAGCTTAATAGAAATAAGGTGTAGCAACAGCTTATATCATTTTTCTTTAACACACCTTGTCAGAACAATCTCAACCACTTTAACAATACAAATCATAACAAATCAACAATTAACAATTAAACACTTTCAGTTTCTCTGAACCCGCTTTCCTTGTCTCCCTTGACTCTCTCTCTCTGTCCACGTCTCTGTCTGTGGCGGCTGTTTCTCTCCCTCCCACTCTGTCTGCCGCTGTTAACCGAGAAGTTAGCCGAGAATGCCGAGAGTTGGTGCTGAAAAGCACCACGTGGGAAAATTTAACGTGTACACGATTGGTCAGTTTATTTCCTGATACCGGCGCAGCTTTTCCTGTGTTTACCATGGCGTTGGGTATAAACACTAAAAAAGCTGCGCACCTTAAAACTATCCCCTTAAATTAATTTGCTGTATAAATAGATTATAGATCCGGGTCCGTACAGGATTACCCCTGGGTCCGGACACGGACCACGGTCCGCCAGTTAGTGACCCCTGCCCTATTTCTAGAACCCTGTGGTAAGTTATAGTTGAAAAGTTATAACCACCAATTGGGGCAGTTAGTGGCCTAGTGGTTAAGGAAGCGGACTTCTGTCAGTATGGCTCCCGGTTTGAATCCCTGCAAATCTACCACTGAGGTCCCCTGAGCATGGCTCCCACACACCTGGCTCCCCTGCTCACTACAGTGATGGGTTAAATGCAAAGGCATCATTTCCCAAAGGTTTACTCCTGAAGGAGAATTATTACATCAATGAAAACGGACCAAACCCTTTTTGGTATTGTGATAGTTAGCAGTGAGTTAAAACAGAGATTTACTCATCTGACCTTCACCAAAATATCACTTAAAAATAGTCATTTCCCTGCCTGTATGTCCTTTTGTAGTTTCCCCCCCAGCCTGAGGCCTGTTGTACTAACTGTACACATTACTACCTGTTACCTCGGTAATGACATTACTCAGCCATGTGTGAAAACAAGCTACAGCCTTGTGTGCTGCATTTTTCCACCATCCTCAACCAGAGTCATTACTGCTCCTGGTGGTAGTTAATGGGCTGCCACCTCTGCCCAGCTTGCTCTCAGCACCACCTCACTTATTAATGCCTCCACTGCAGCTAACAGATCCAGCAGCAGTTTGGCTGATGAATTCCACTTTAATTGTGTCACTTTAGTCAAACTGTCAAAGCTCTTAAATGATTAAAGAAAGCTGACACTGCTGGGAGAAAATCCATACTGAGGGGTTTCACATCTGTACATTTAAGCCACAGTTTTTTTTATCTGTATAAAAGTTTTCTTTTAAGAAAGAAACCAATTTCATTCAGTGTGAACTGAACCAAAGTGCTGACCCAGGTTCCACCAACTTATAATACATCAGCCTTGATTTTAATCTGGGAGCAGTTCATCAAAACCCTGGCTTAAATCACTGGTTCAGGGTGTAACTAATTACACACAGTAATATATGTTTGTCCTCTACACAGTCGCCCCCCACACACACACACACCGAAACAGACACACACACACACTAGGTCCAATGTGGAACTGAGTACATGATTCAATGTTGTTGGTTCATTATAGTAGAGAGGGGGGAGTTAAAAACCAAGTGAGTGATTGTCATTGTGCCACTGAAAACATTTTTCACCCAGACTGGGAGCTGTTCCAAAAGACATTACTCATTAAAGAAGAGCTTGAATGTGTGAGGGTGGGTGTGTGTGTTTTGGTGGTTCAACCTCGGCCACAGTTTCCCGTCGTTTAGACGATGGCTATCTGTAAGCTTTACAGTTTTATGTGGTCAAAGTGTAGTGATTAATGAACACACCTAAGCTGCTTAAGTTTGGCAGAAATTACTCTCCTTAGTGTTTGATGTGAAACCCAGGTTAATTAGGCTCCACTGAGTTACAGTTGACACATTAGAATTGTTCACATAGTGTGCACTCTGTTCAGAAACAGGATCAATTTATATTACTTCTGTTACCATTTCTAACTAGATGACAAAAAAAGGCCCAAAACAGTGTTGCAACCTTTTTTGTTTAAACGTGTTTCTTGCAGCATTGGTGGCTTAGCGGTTAAGGTAGCAGACTCTGGTCTCCAGGGTTTCAAGTTTGAGTCCACCAGCTGCCAAGTTACCACTGAGGTGCAATGTGCATGGCACTGTCCCCACCCACCGATGGATGAAGGGCTGATGTCAAATTTAACTGGTGCAGTGGTTTGTATCACAATAATGAGGAGTTGCTTTCCGTTTGTGGTTTTTAAATGAAAAAAAAAAAAAGCAAAATCGTAATATTTCAGTATTAATTCTGTGAATACTTATCTAATAATACAAAGAGATACTTGTTTGATAGACTTACAGAAGAGAAGGTGACAATAAAAAGTTGGTGGACATACAATAGTGGCCATTCGTCCTACCATAACAAATGAGCCCATTACAATATCACCCATTCATTTATTCATCTTCATCTTATTTATTACTGAGTCTCAGGGGCAGCAGTCTCCAGAACTGCCACCCAAATCACACTGCTTCATGCTGTCAGCCTTCCTCTGGGTGGTGAGTCCACTGGAAGTAATGTGGGTCAGGACGGTGCTATGATCAGAACACCTCAGTGGCAACCTGGCAGCAGGTGGATTAGAACCTGAAGCCTTTTAGAACCAAGTCTGCTTGATTAGAACATCATTGTTAGTGTAGCTGATTCACAGACACAGTAACAATACCATTTGTGATGTTTGGTTGATTTGTGTACAAGTTTAATTTTTAGAGGCCACCTTAGGTCCATGGAGGCCACTAGGAACACAGGGAGACTGAGTATTGACTGAAAACTTCACTATGTAAATTCTCAGCATCTTCAGGAATGTACTATAATCAACTGAGTTGATTTTCCATCCTTTTCTCCTTTCCTTTCTCATAGATCTGAGTCAATTAATAAAAAGTGGAGACACTGCAGCAAGAATGAGTGAAGGAATATAAGGCTTCTCCGTCCACAAATTATAATATCCATCTCTCCAGGGCACCTCCAAATTAAAATAAGACCCAAACAAGATAAGACAGCAGAACACCAAGTGTGCTATTTTTAGAACAAGAGCCGCCCCCGCTGATACAAAATGTCTCTTAACTGATCCTGGCAGGGAGTCTGTAAAGTAAGTCTGAGTCTGAATAAACTCACGTGACCCACATGAACACGGTGGTTCTCTAAGGGCGACCGAACAACTGCGGCCTCCGTCAATTCGTTTGACCTGAGGATTTATTTTAAGTCCTCTGCAGTGCATTCCAAGCAAGTGGATCTAAATTAAAAAGTATGGAAACGACTTAAAAAACAATCCACTACACTGGACGTGGTGAAACCCGTAACAGTTTCACGCTCTTCTCTCTCTCAAGAGCACAACCATGGATTCACTCTTCATCCAACTGCTGTGGACAACAGAGGCCTGCAGGACACTGACCTAGGCTCCTGAGATGAGAAAAGAAATTCTTCATTTAAATAAAAAAGTGCGCCTGTGCAGCATTCTTCCCTTGTTTAGTGTGGTATTTTTTACAAAGAACAATTTTACTATTAGCAGAATTAAAATGTATTTGTTCTGACGAATCATTAGTCTAACAACTCGCTGTTTTGTCAAAATACTTTTGACTTTATTTTGAAAAGATTGCGTTTCCAATGTTTACGTTTGGTCAAATGAGATTCAAGTCATTTTATCTATCACTCTTTGCTTTAACAGCTTGTATTAACTCGGTGTAGTTGCTTTAAAATGGGAGCAAGTAGGAAATAACTATGTATGGAATAATTTGCTCACTAAATGAAAGGAAGAATGAAAAATGGAACTTATGGTGAATGGACAAAAAAGAATAGCTCAAATCGATCGATGTCAACTGGATACTAACAGTTAGATTTAAAGATGAATTCAAACAGGCAGTAAACATTGACCCGAGGTATTGGAGAAATTTGGAGAAATGCTCAAGACAAACACTGGGAGGCTTTGGAAAACTGTCCTCTGCCGTACATGGGGGGGAAATGGAGCACTTGTCAACATCAGCGTCTCTGTTCCTCCGTCTGCCCACGCTCCAGTTTCCTTCTCTTTACAGAACACAATGTATAACAACCAGTGTGTCGAACACAGCCAGAGCAGCAGAACAGCACTAATTTGTGGCATAAATATTCATCTTCCTCTCTGTACATAAATCCTTAGCCTGCAGCAGACACAACGTACAGGCATTGGTTTGCATCGTAAGGGAGAAACATAGATGACAGAGTTTAGTGAGGCATGTTTGAAAGTTTTCTCTCCCTCTGGGAGGTGCATGGCACTGGATAGACAGGAATTCAAGCACACAGTATAGCAGCCAGATGACGTTCTGAACATCAAAAGTTTGATGGAAATTCTTACTCTAAGAATCTTTGCTACGATATTAATTATATATATATGTATATATATATATATATATATATATATATA
>JAFBJS010000158.1:401932-444323 GCA_016785265.1 Paraplagusia blochii
ATTCATATATAAATACATACTCATATATACACATATATATAATATCATTGCAAAGATATTTTAGAGATTTACACTGTGTGTATAGCATGTAATTAATAATAGAGAGTAAGGAAGTGGGGAAAGGCACTCATTTTGACTCGATGTGTCACTGGCCAAATATATATAGAGTGGACCTAAAGGTGACGGCTGATATCACTATAGTATAGTATAGTATAGTATAGTATAGTATAGTATAGTATAGTATAGTACGGGCATGGAAAAACTTTTTGACTGGCGGGCCACAATTGGTCCTAAAATTGGATATGGGGACCGAGTCCAGAGCATGAAGAGTGATCATTCATTTGAACTAAAATAAGTGTCACATAAAAGTCATGTATAAAACCTTAAATCCTACATTTCTGAAAGCCTTTATGATGCCATCTATTGGGGAAATGCATTAGTGCATAGTGCAGAAGTAATAATAATAATATAAGTAAAGTATTTCATTTGGACAAGGTTGGTGGGTCCCATTAAAAAGCTCATCGGGCTGCTTTGGCCCCCGGGCCTTAGTTTGCCCATGCCTGGTAGAGTATATCAGTCTATTTACACAGCAGGTTAACACTTTTCTGGGAGAATTTAGAGTCCATGACTAGTTCTAAGGCTGTGGCCCCGCCAGCTATTTTCCTGGCTTTATTTTTCATTTTTAGTGTCTTCCATCCAAGTTCAAAAAGTGTTGGAGACCTCTTGTTTTAGTAGTATTTACCGTAGTTTATTGTGGGTAACAATGAATGTTTATCTTTCCTGTTTGGCAGTAAATAAATGTTTTATTGAGGCGAAGAGAGAAGTTTCACCAATGAGGAGAACAACAGCATCAGCTGCTTCACTGGCCAAACGCCTTCAAACAACATAAAGTATGTTTACATTCAGGAGAGGGGCCACAGTCATTATGGAGGAAGCAAAGAGTCAGAGATGTTATTAGGAAGAAATACAGAGCGCTGAGGCAGAAGGTCGAGGTGGATGGAGACGGCTGATGCCGCACTTTACTTGTCTCAACATCATTTTTCACAACAACTCGTGCAACAAAGGCAATAATTACAGACCCATGTGTAATATTTAGTTTATGCCCCTATTCATGCTTGCAGTCATAAATAAAATAATGTTTTTTAAGAGACGACCAAGTATTATTAGAGAAATAATATACACATTATGCATTTATGTGATATTTACCAAACACAGAATCGGACCGATTACCTACCAATTAACACATCCAATTACTCTTTTGTTTTCCTTTTCCATCTTTTTGACAAAAATATGAGAGTAAATTATTTCAAAACTGCACAAATGAACATCAGCATAGGTTTTGACATGAGGGGAGGGATGAGACCTTTTTACCCTCCTTCACAATATTCTCTTTGACTTATACTCTTCCCCCAAAGGCCTCATCTGGATGTGATCCATCCTTAGTTCCATTAAACCGGGATGAGAGGCGGCATCATCTGAATGTCAGATTAACTTTCAATAGATGAGTGGAGTATATGGCATGAAAAAATCATGGAGACGCCTGTGATCAAAGACTAGGACAATTCAGATGTACTACTTCACTGCAGTGACTCCTGCAACTCTTCGGCTCTTATCTCTTCCCACCTCTTAACTAGTGACAGCACAGCAGCTGATCTGAGGCCAGACATCTATCGCAACTCAGAGGTAGAAGTGCCAGTAATGAGAAAGTGATATTTTCGGTGCGTCTAAGTCCGGAACACATCTCCGAAAGTGAGTAATTGGTACCATTGAGTGAACAGTGGGACAGGATGAGTCAGGAATCAAGATCTATTAGTGGCCACTAATCAGTGTCTAGAACCGAGTGCTGGGAGGCAGCCACTGCTGGTGCTTTGTGCGGTGTCACAAAGCTGCAGTGCCAACTCTGACGGATTGGTAAAAAAGGAAACACACCAAACTACAATCACAAAGCAAAGGGTTAAATTTATGCAAACAGTGTTTCTAAAATGTTATCAGTCTGTGGAATCTCTCCAATTAAATACATGCAACACAGAACACGCTGCAGCTGCAACTAGGCCAAGAGTCAGTCTTTGACATTCAATGAGCAAAATGTTTCATTTTTGAAATGAAGACAAGAGCAGAGCATCAGACTGTGTGGGTAGAAGAACAGCTGACAGTGAGAGTTGGCCAATGGCAAAGAAGAGAGGGAATCCTCCCACAGTGAGTGTTCATGTGCATAAAACACCAATACAAGATTGAATGAAATTGAATATATTGTGGAAATTAGTCCACGCGGATTAGGATGGATTAAAGTCACAAAAGAAACTAATGTGATTGGATATGGAGGCATTATTTTGGCATTTTAATATTCAGAGTCAAACTCAAGAACACTTGTAAGAGACGGGAACTGCAGAGAAACTGCAATCTACTCTTACATCTTACATCAAATAGGCTGGTGGAAAATAGAAGGGAAGGCGAAAGCAACGGTTAGGGAATAATAATAGAAGTACAGAGTAGAAGAAAGGAGGAATAACTCCTATGAAGAAATAGGAAAAAAAGAATAAAAAGAAAAGGTTGGAAGAAAGAAAGGAGGGAAATGGCGGGAAGGAACTCCAGCGGAGCCTTGACCACCTTCTCGGCCCTTTTTTCCCTACATGTTTTTTTATTTTAATTGAAATGAGCAGATTCTCTTTCCTCCAGCGCTTGTTTCAAATTGAGAAACAAACATCTGTTTGCGCTGCTGTAGAAACATTGTCCCTCACGACACTGACTGAGCCTGAACATTCTAACTCTGGTTCTATGAAGAAAGAGAAATTCCATTCCATTGTAAAAACAATCCCAGAGAATCTCAAGGATGACAACGACTGCCAAACAAACCTGTGTAATGGACGTCTGAGGTCAGCGGCGGAACATTATCTTCTCAACATCTCGCTGCAATTTGCAGTTAGTGATTTTGTGTCGCTGAGACTAATCCAATCAGCTGAGGCGAAAGAGCTTTGTTCACACATCAGAACCATGTAACTGTCCAACACGTAAACACTCACATACCTATAAATATGAGAGGGCTGGTTACAGGTTGATTGTGGACACGGTCCTTGGCAGTGATTATGAGATGCTGTTTATAGCAGTATTGAGTTTCACAGACTTATACTTCTCAGTGTCTTTAAAGTATTTTTTCTTTGGTGTAGCATGGAGACTCAACTAAATCAACTTAACAAAACTAGGAGGATTTTTTTTTTTAACTTTATCAATCCCTTGGAAGTTCCCTTTGGAAATTATGTCTCTGCCTTTAACCCATCACCATAGTGAGCAGGGGGGCAGCCGGCTGAGCCAGCGCCCAGGAAGCAGTGTGGGGGAGCGATACCATGCTCATTGCACCAAGTTACTGCCAAGGCACCTCAGCGGTAAGGGGGATTCAAACCAGGAGCCTTGCGGACCCAGGTCCATTTCCTTAACCACTGGGCCACCAACTAATTGTTATCTATTTTACTCTTTCTAAAAGAAAACTTTGTACATATAACATGTAGATGGGGCAGTTGTTGGCCTAATGGTTAAGGAAGCAGACTAGGGTTCGCAAGGCCACGGGTTCAAATCCCAGAGCATGGTCCCCCACACGCTGCTCCCCGGGCGCTTGCACAGCCCTGCTCACTTTGGTGATGGGTTAAATGCAGAGGCATAATATCCCGAAGGATACTCCCTAGGGATTAATATAGTTGTGATTTATTTTATTTTTTATCTATTAGATGTATATATGCATATGCTTATATATACAGTAAATATATGTATGGATGCAAGTTACATCATGTAATACATTTTAATTTTCATTAATGACAGTATTATGTTCAACTTATTTGCAGTGACCAATTTTTAGATCAATCCCTTGAGGCAGTGCTTCCCAATCTTTTTCTGTTACGCCCCCCCTGGCAAGAAGAAAACAATTTGCGCCTCCCCACCACACCACCGACTCTGCGCCGCAACTATAAATAACTGCATTTGTCTATAAAATAGTTCTAGCTACACCTCTGCATAACATTGTGTCCTTGTTAACATAAAGAAACATAAAAAAGAGATATAGTTCAACTTACAAGGATGTGCAATTACACTTTATTGTAGTACGGTGGAAAAAAAAGCATGTTCCCCAGGGTCACACGCGCCCCCCTCAGCATCGCACCGCGCCCCCCGGGGGGCTCGCCCCACGCTTTGAAAACCCCTGCCTTAAGATGTTCAGATTTTCAAAATCTATGCGGCATCATTCCTGGACTTCGTTCCTGTCCAATGTGAAGCTTCAAAAGCAGGTTCCATGCAGATTGGTTACTTATGCATAAGTTAGAAGATTACAATCTCTCAATCTTCTCATTCAACTCTCTTGAAATGACATGTTGCTGCAGATGGTGAGATGGTACGATTTGCACAGTGGTGGATTTGTTACTGGCAACATGAAAATAAATCTTCATAAAAACAGAACAACAGAAAGAAAACAGTATCTTCATCATTCTCAGATCCACAGGCATCTTCAGGGGGAAGTCATTTCAAGTGGGTTTCCTTGGGCCAGCAGATGTATCATGTCACTGCATTTTGAGAACTACAAGCCTGACTCTGAAGTCAGGAACATGAGCAAAAATTCCCAAAAAAATATTATATGAAGTGTAAAGTCCCACTCGCTCTCACTTTCCTGCATTAGAACCCACGGAGAGACTCAGCTCGTCCTCCTTTCATCCCTCTTCCAGCATCGCTAATGGAGTAAGACTGCAGTCTGCATCAGTCTCCGCCTGTTATCCCTCATCTTCGCCTTGCCCTCTGTGCACTCCAACCCTCCCGCTCTTGCTTTTAGCCCTTGGCATGTTTGGTTGACAGCTTTGTGGGTTCGGAGCCAGAACTGATACCACTTCGCTGTAGGTCAACCTCCCTGTGGGAGAGCCAAACACACTTCCACGACAGGGTTAACAGGAGACCATGGCCTCGCAGCTCCAGGGAGCTTCCTGGTCTGTGTGTCACCCGTCCACTTCCATCTGTATCTACTTCCAATATCTTTGCAAGGGGACGTGAGGCTGATTAAGCTACGTATCTTAACAGATGCACAGAGTAGATACTGAATCCTCCGCTGCAGCTAAATGCATAAATCAGACGACTGACACCAACAGAATATCGGCTTAGGATTCTGTGATTCTGTTTTCTACTGTGTGGGAACACATTCAGTCTCCGTGTATTTAGAGGTTTAGTATTTGAATGCAACATTAATGAGATTAAAACATAAAATTGTTTTGTGGTTGCTGTTGTTATTCCGTGTCTTTACTATTGTCGACAATCCCCATGAAAACAGTAAAACAAACAGTCGAGGAGCCGTTAATGAACCTCCTGAAGAGAGTACACACACGTGTGTGTGTGTGTGTGTGTGTGTGTGTTTGTGGGGGGTTCAGAGCCAATTGTTTGCTGCTGAACACATAAATCTTTATAATGGCTGAGGTCTTCTCTTTTGTTAAAAGCTAAAATAGTTGTGTATTATGCTCAAAAATAAATATATCACACAGAGCCAGAGGGATTTGGCTGCATTCCCCGGAAAAAAACTGAAACAAACCAACAGATGGATCAGAGCTACACACTGATCAGATCAGAACAAACATCACGTCAAATCAATGTAAAGTGTCTGTCAGTCATAAATATGTCTATTTACTTTCATCCCTTTAGTGTGAACAATATATCATCTGCCTCTTGGCATTACTTACTGTTTTTACTGTTTTTGCAAAGTGTGATTGTGAGCTTGATAGAAATAACCTTTATTCCAGCCTTTGGTGTTCTTTGAAATTCTTCTGTATTTTTTTTCTTTCTAATTTTATGATGTCTTCTTTATACTTACAACTAACTATTCAAACATCTGACCTGTACCTTTTAAATCAACCTTGGATGCTTTAGTGTGACCTACAGGTCATTTTCCATTTACATTTTGCCAAATGAATAGTAACTAAAGAAGAGAAATGAGATAACAACCAGTTTATGATTTGAAGATTACAAGGTTAATTTCTCTACACGGGCCATTGGGGACAGAGGTTCAAAATCTTTGACAAAAATAGAAACATACAGCACTATGGAACACTGGTTGTTCCCTCCTACAGGTGACATTTGTGTGTTGATACAGTACTACTACTCTAGGTTGAAACTGTAGTACTGCACTAGTACTGTCAATTTTGACAGAACTAGGTCTACTGAAAGTATGTAAGGGAGACACTGTATTTTTTTCCATCCGTATTTTGCATGAATTGCTGCAAAACAAACAGTGTTATTTAGATCTTAATCAAAGAAAATAATATAAAAGTAGTTGAAAATTTTCAAATTATTGCGCAATGTGTTTTCTCTCTGGATTTATTGCAACAGCTACGAGCTACACCAAATGAGAAAAAAGTATGTCCTATTTTATGTCCTTTTTATTTGTTTAATACGACTGTATTTCTCTTTTCCATTTTCTCTGTGTGTATAATTTGAACATAATCTGGTGGTGTTTCAATATAGGAACTGTTAAATCTTTTCACTAACAGCCGTCTTCATTTTCTTTGCTCAAAGCTGTCACAGTCTAGACTCAACGCTCTGTGATACATCAAAGAAATAAGAGTTTTTTTTCCCCCCAATGACTCTGATAAAAGTTTTATGTGACAGCTCTTCACTTTCTCTCTCTCCAGTCCTGCCATATCACACAGCAACATATACAAAAGTCAGAAAGCGTCCCTGCAGCCTCCACATGGGCCAACTGATATCAAGCCATCATCTGTGTGAGTGATTCAACACACTGTGAGTCACTGTAGCAAAACATCCATTTCAAAATGTTCTAATTTGTGAGTCAGAAAACAGCGACGAGAACAAACATCATACAATATTTCTACAGCCTGAGAAGCCACCGAGCATGTTGAACTGCACCACAGGGGGCAGACGCTTTCAGCTTTGGTCACGCTGCCTTCTGACTGTGTGGCAGCAAAAGTACTTGAAATTATTTTTCATTTGACATCAGAAGCATTTCTAACTGTACAATATAAGCTAAGGGGATAAGACACAGACAACCTTTGGAGTAGATTTGCTATCATTTTACAGAATTTTGTCCTACACCTTGCCTAAACTACCCCAAAACAATGTAGCTGTCCCTGTGTCTTTTACAATATCCACAAATTGTTTGACAGCCCCAAATGTAATTCTTCATGTAAGTTTACGTGAATCTTATACCCATCAGCCCCACTGACTGCACACTTTAGTAGTGTTCAGGAAGATGTAATCATGTGTGCCGTGGGACAGTATCCAATTTTCTTTCTCAATAAAGGTTGAAAACACTGACCTGGGGATCTTGTCTCAGTAGTCTTGTCTCAGTAGTCTTGTCTCAATTGTAGTCTTGTTTCAGTAGTAGTCTGCCAGTACATCTGACTTTGGCTGAGCTCTCTGTTTGAGCTGAAATAGTTTGTTAGCTAATAAAGCATTGTCATAATATTAATTTTCACTAGATATGACCATGTAAGAAAGGAGGTTAACTGCGGTTACAGGCTGAAAATCAGCAAAAGTTAGCCAAATGTTGACATACGTGAGAGCCTCTTTAAGAAATGCATTACGTGAAATTTCACTTCAACAGAGGCAGTGGCCTAGATTTACAGCTTTGAAAACATCACTGCTGACTTGTTCAGATGTGTAACACACAGCTTCACTTATAGCCAGTGCAAACGTCCTCTGAGTAGAAAAACTTCCATTCCACTGAAAGGTCACCTCAGTAGAGCTGGCACTTTCTCTGCTCTACGTGGAAAAAAAAAAAAAATCCTCTGCCCAGTTAAGCCTTTATCCTCTCCGTCCTCTTAAACCAGCCTTAACATTTAGGTCTTCTCCCCTCTCTGGCTCTGCTCCCTCTTTTCCTCCCTCTGTGCCTTCTCCCTTTTGCTTCTCTTGGGGCTATGCAAAGAAGCTGGATAATCTTGATGCATGCAGCCCTCTCTGCAGAGAGTGAGTGGCTGGATCACTACGGCAGCAACCTAAAAAATTGTGTTTTGTACACTGCAACATGCTGAAGTTAGTGGAGATTAATGAATGGAGGCACGAGAGAATGAAGCATACCTGGATTGTGATCCTGTGAAGGTTGGCGTCCGCCTTCAGCCAAGACTCCACATGACACTGGTGTGATTGTGCCTTCGTACGTATATATGTGTGAGTGTGTGTGTGTGTGTGCGTGTCTAAATGTGTGTTAAGAGGCAGTCAAGAGAAGGTGCAGCTGAGGAGATGGGGAGACTGCACAGTGCAGTAGAGAAGATTGGAGGCAGGATTCTCACTGTGAACTAAAACTGAGATTTTGCTCTCTCTCTCTCTCTCTCCGTCTCTCTGAGTCTGTCTGTCTGTCTCTCACTCCCTCTCTCTCCTAATATAATCTCTTCCAGTCTACGGGGACGAGCTGCAAATGAACCAGCTCTATCTCTCCCTCCACTTTCCCTCGTGTTCTGTATCTTGCATTTGCATATGATCCCAAAGCAGAATTGCTCTCCCCATGCCATCTCCCACTTGGAGATAAGCCAGAACTGTAAGAGAGCAATCTTACTCCAAATGACAACTCTATCAAGCTTCTCCGTTCCTCTGTTTCCTCCTTCAGTGTAGTCTTTTTCCTGCAACAATGCAAACTTGCTTATACTTATATCGCAGCAAGGTTTCCGTTTTGCAGCATAAACTCTTGTTTTTTATGCTATAGTGAACACGGAGAGGTACATGTATATATATATATATTTAATATATATACACATACATTTACATTGCAGATGACATTGTGATCTGCAGTGAGAGCAGGCAACAGCTAGAAGAGAATCTAGAGAGGTGGAGGTTTGCACTGGAGAGAAGAGATACTTAGGCTCAACAGTTCAGGGCAGTGAAGACTGTGGAAGAGAGGAGAAGAATAGAGAACAGTCAGAATGGAACAACTGGTGAAAAGAGTCAGGAGTGATCTGTGATAGAAGAGAGTCAGCTAAGGTGAAGGGAAAGGTTTACAGGACAGTGGTGAGACCAGCCATGATGGATGGATTAGAGACACTAGGAATAGGTAGAAGACAGGAGACAGAGCTGGAGGAGTTAAAGATGCTGAGGTTCTCTTTAGGAGAGACAAGGATGGACAGGATCAAGAATGAGGTGATTAGAGGGACAACACAGACAGAAAAAGATAGAGAAGACAGATTGAGATGGTTTGGACATGTTCAGAGGAGGGACAGTGGATACATTGGGAGAAGAATGATCCTAGAGATGGAGCTACCAGGTAGGAGATAAAGAAGAGATTTATGGATGCGGTGAAGGAGGCCATGGAGGAGGAAATTGTTGACTTGCTGTGCCAACCCCTGAAAAACAAGATAAGCCGAAAGGAGAAGAAGATATACATATATACCACAAATTGTGATTTAATTCTCCATCCACTAGCAGGTAAAAGGCAGTTGGTGGCCTAGTGGTTAAGGTAGCGTACTTGGTTGCCGTTGATGCGCCCTTAGCATGGTATCGTCCCCACTCATTGCTCCCCGGCCGTTCAAAGTTGCCCACTGCTCACTTTAGTGATAGGTTAAATGCAGAGGTGACATTTCGTTGTGTGCTGTGGTGTGAAACACAATGTCACAATGACAAAAAAATAAATTCTAACACCTTTTATACTGACAAAAAAACAAAGTCAAGATCATCTTTTGCTTAAGGCTTTTCCACAGTCTCCTACCATCTGGTTTGTGGTGCTTGGTCAGAGTTGGCTTTGATTTACATTGCCTTCGGTCAAGTTTGACTGTTGTGACTCTTAGCCAGCAAGTGAAAATGTTGTTCTTCCTCTCAGTGCCCAGGTCTCACATACATGTTGGTTGCTGCTGGAGGCTTCAGATGCTTCCGTGGCAGCTCCACTACATTTGAAGTTGTGTGTTTTCATTTTTTGGCAGCACATCTAAGAACCTCAATACAAACACTGTTAGTGACTCAGACTATCCGTTGTCCCATCTGGAATAATTTGGAAATGTATCAAAACGAGTCAGCATCTGCAGGCTCCGATACAGAACTGCACTTCCTGTGTTATCTAACATGTTCCCACCTGGTTATGGATTCAAGCTGCTTTTGTTGTTGCAATTTTTTTCTCTAAATTTCCAAAGATGTCCTTTCAGTTAAGCGGGCGCTTGAGATGTCAAATCAATATAAATGTTGATACCGGTTGAGCGGAAATGATGAGTCGATAAACCAGCTAATGAAATTATAGAGAATTCAAACAACAACAGCGTTGATTGGTAATAACTTAATTACTTTGTTAGCAGTTGCAAAAAGAAAATGGCAAAAACCCTAATGTGCTCCTGTCTCTGAGGTTTAGATAGTTGAGTGGTTCTGTAAAACACGTCGCAATAAACAGTGTCTTTAAAGTAAAGGCTTTTAAACAATTACATCCGTTAATGTTTCACAAGCGAGTGCATTTGACCGTGTTGTCTATGTGTCGCTAAATGTTTTCTGTTCCATTAGACAGAGGTGCTCAAAGAACAGAAAACACTCAACAGCTGCAGTCCTGACAATTCCTGCCAATTCCTCTAGTTTGGAACACCTTCTACCAAATGCTGTGTGATTAATCCAACAACAGCAATGGATTTTTTTTTTCCATCTGTAAGTGACGGTTTTGAAAGCAGCCATTGTTTTTATGTAAGAAATTAAATCTGCCAGCAGTTGTCTCATTCAATAATAGATTTGTAAATATTTTAAACACATTTCAGTGTCTCTGTGTCCTGTGTCCTGTGGCAGAAAAACTGTGTCTCATTGTGGACTGCATGTTAGAATTTTATTCACCGCAGCCCATTTACATCAACTCAAGTTTTTCATGGTACTGTGAATGTCTGTCAAGATTCTCATTCATCCATGATATACAAAAAGGTTTAGTTGTCAGCAACTGTTGTCAGCAACAGGAGCAGTTTCTGTCTAAAAAGGTGAGGAGACCAAAACAAATCTTCACACCTTTGTCCAGAGGTGAAGGGAGTGGTCTAGAGGAGGAGAACTACTAGAGTTCCCTCTCACATCAACCAGAAATTGCTAAAGTTCCTTAGTTGAGATATTAAATGTCTTTCATCTCCAAGAAGAAGTCCACTTGCTGACAACTAAACCCTTTTCGGTTGGTACTGTGAATTTATCATTGCCAATATGCATGTTTTCAGTCATGTAAATATGCACAAACTATCATCTTTAGATACACTTCTCCTACCCGAAGGGAAAAATAGCTTTTGGCCTTTTTTATATATTGTACAGTTGTTGTACAGTACAAAAGAAAGAATTCTACATCCAATATAATTAAACATGGTTAATTTAACAACTCAGCATAGGTATGTTGTAGCCCAAGCAGCAGAAGAGCAATTTCATCCTGGCATCAATGCCCTGGTTCCACAGTTCCCTGTAGGCAACACGCCTGAGATAATAAAAATAATGAGCGCATATTTGTGAATTCTCTCAGGTAGTGGTGAGATGAGGATTGGGATGAAGAACAGACAGCTAGACTGAAACAAGGGAGGAAGTCAATATCACTCTTGCCTTTTACTTTAAAAAATATCTTTCTTAAATTTATCTGATTTTTATCCCCTGTTTACACAATATTTGACATTTTTCCACTGACACCAAATACTTGCCGTTGGGTGTCTTGTGATTTGACGTTGTGCAAATCAGTTTGATTTGATTTTCAGTGACAGGCAGTGATTTATTGGATAATGACAGTAATGACAGCTAGACTTAATAGACATTCCATCACTTTTGGCGCCATGAAAGTCGCAGCAGTAACGACATTTGTTCATGGTACTGTTATTCATTACTGCGAGACCATTGAGTGAGATCCTGGTCTAACCGATTGTGACATTAAGACATCTTCATTTCCTTTAGCAAAACTGACACGTCAACATAACCCATGACCTCAGTCCCTTATGGTGTCATCACATTTTATATTTAGAAGCCCATGCAGATGCTGTCAGTTCTTTATTTAGAATGTTACTATATCCCTACCCACACATTGTAGGGTAGGACTCTCTCTGTTTACCAACGTTAAACCTCTCTCCTCCTGTCATAGCTGCAGGGAGGAAACATGAGCCCAGTGGATTACGAGTGCCTCAAATTGGCAGAATGTATTAGCATCACATAGATCACAATCACGTTTACCCCCAATAGTCAATTATCAAGATCGCTGGCTCAAACAGACAGCAGCTCACAAGGGGCCATGGACCCATTTTGTGCAGTGGACAAAGAGGAAGAGAGAGAAAGTAAGGGAAGAGGTTACAGAGCTAATGTGGTGAAGTAATAAAGACTTTACAGCTAGTACAGGATAATTAAAATTAAATTATACTGAGGAAGCACAAGGATGAGAAGGCAATGCAAAAAAAAACACTCAACACAGAACTTGTTCTGCAGAGATATGGAAGGAGAAATTCATTTCTTTTCTTCTCCCACGTTACTGTGGAGTGAAGGAGCTGCTCCGAGATAGTGATCCATCAGTGTATGTCGGGTGTCAGTCTATGTTTGTATGTAGTGCTATATGCATTTATGCCATTGACCACTGAAACAACTTAGAAGCCATGACAACCTTGATAAACAATTTAACTGTGCATCAAAACTGATGCTAAATAGCACTGAGTAACATCACCTGGACCGAGTGAGCAACTGCATGTAATGCAGTATTTTTCCCCTTAGTCTCTTTACATCACATATGCTCCTGTTTTTCCTTGTAATGCTAAAGGAGGTGATGGATAAATATACATGCAGTGAGGATGCAATTGATAAAAAAGTTATCTCATTCATGGAATAAGGGTTACTTCTTTCTCAGATGCTGTACCTCTCTGTCTACATTTCATGAAATTGAATTCTGACAAGAATCCTTCCCTTCTCTTTCACTCTATTCACTCAGCTCTGTGACAATAATGAAATAATTCCAGCCTCTTCATCTCTCTGCCTGCTCTCAGAAAGACCATTATTCTTTCAAAAGCAGACATTTCATTTGAGAGTGTGATGAGGGCAGAATGGAGGGGCGCATTGTGTCAGGGGTGTCACCATTATAATCAGCAAATGAGTGGTTTGTTAAATGCTGCTCATTGTAGTATAGTCATCAGAGTGGCATTTTGTTGTATTTGCGTCCAGAGGACACGTGTTGAATCTGTCACACCAGCTCAAGTGATGGCAAATGGCTGTGAGTGATGGGAGATGTCATGTGACACATGCCTCACACATGTTCACCACTAGAAACCTACACGGTTTAGACAAGAGGGTGAGGCAGAAGATGTTTTTACATACATTACAGATTCATTTCAAAGTGATAACACGACCGTAAATGTCTTCTCTTCATGCCTCTGTTCAACCGACAGCTTCACTTCATTAATCTGCCCTTGAAATTCTCCTCTAACTAATGTACGTTGTATTTCAGAGTCACCGGTTTTCTATTCCAACCTTAGACCGAAATTAGGACCGGCAAAAAAATTAAAATCAGGAAGGGCAGAACGACTGTCCAAGTAATCACAGTATTTCAACAAGTCTGTGCCTGTTATTTTGACTATTATCCTCCATTTTCTTTTGCTTCTGCTAGTACTGACTGCACTGTGATCTCTCTCTTTCTTATGGCCAGTGGAGTAATGGGACTTTTCCATGGCCACCGCTGTAGTTTATGTCCCTGCAGCAGAGTTGACAGATGGCTATTAAAAGCTCAACAGGGACAGTCATGCTGACATCTTCTTCTACTTATATATGTGTAGGTTGTATGGAGGACATCTCTGCACAACCGACGACTGTGCAGAGGCTGTGGATAAAAACCTCTGTCTCAATGTAAGTAACACACTATTCATGTCAAGCACTGCAATCTGCTTAAATGACAACCAATGAATGAAAACTATTTCCAGAAGGTCATTTCATTAACACCGGATACTGGTAAGTTTTTTTTTAAGCTTCCGTAATAATGTTCAGCTTAGCTATCAGATCCTTCACTCCCTGACATCCACCAAGCTCCTGCGTACGTCAGTCTCTTCTCCTGTCTCAGAAAAATAACTTACACATTCCTCTACGCTACAGGCTGTAAAAAAAAAAAATGCATCACTTCTGCACCAACAAGTTCTAAACCCACTTTCATGTGTGAAAGTCAAATTATCTGCAAGTCAAAGTAGAAATTGGAGCCTCTGCACACGCTTCAGAATTCTGTAACATAAGTAAACGAGACTTGATATCCCTGTGGTGTCTGTGCCGTTCTGACAAAACCTCTAGAAAACAGAAAATACACCACAAACACAGGAGGGAAATATGTGAAGCCAGTGTGCCTGCAGCACTATCCAATCCTATACTAATAAACCGCAGCAGTGATGGATTCTGACCGTGACCTTACACACAACGACATAAAGCACTAATGAAACTCACCCGGGGGGGTAGTACCTCCTCTCTGCTCTTTACCTGTGGCACTGTCTGGACTGTCAACTGATGCCCGAGTGTAATATCATCTGATCAGCTGGTCCCCACTTGAGGTATCACCAATATGACCTCCTTTGGGCTTGTAATATTTCTCTTGCAGCCCTCCATCTCTTATTACACCTTTATCACCATTGTCAACAATCGCTGAATTCCATTATTTACTCAAAGCACCTGGTTGATTTTGTGTATCAACCAGGAATGTATTAATATTATAGTAGTTATGGTGCAGGGGCAAAAAACATTTCCTTTGCTACAAATAAGAACTTATCACAGCACACCTCAATCTGTCCATGTCTCTTGTATACCTAATTACACAACTGAGATGAGATAAAATGTACAAATTGAACACAATCTTTAACATAAAAGAATTAATTTGAAGGTTGTCAAATCACAATAAAGCCATACAAGAACACATTCTTGACAAATGTAAAAGTGGAGGAAATTCTACGATGAAAGAGCTCCTCCTATTAGTGTCTTATAGTGCACAGGCGAGAGTGAACCAACAAGACGGCTCCTTAGAGGATTATTAATTATCCTTACAGAGACTAAAGTGCTGCGGCATGTAAGATTTGCATTCATCTTTGTCAAGGTATCAGGCTTAATGCAAGTGGTGTTAAATAGATGGCACGCAGATCAATGCCTCAGCTGTTAGTTTCGATTGACCCTCCCCTGAATTTCACTCAGCATTTATGAAGGAAATATCTTTAAATGTCGACGTTTCTAGACACAGATTTCTCTGTACTACTGGGACTGCCGTCCCCATCGGCTACCCGTAACTACTGGGTAGATTGACCTGCCATTTAAAAGCCCAAAGTCGCAGTCAAATCTATATTCCTTGGTCTTTCCAGCCTTTCCCTGGTGCAGACGGATGGGTTCAAATGAAAACAACTGTGCCCACATTAGCAGACCTGAGGTCGTTATCGGCAATTTATGTCCACCAACTGTCAATTGCAGGGAAAAAATGTTGCTACAGAGGAAAAAGATGATGCACCAGATTGTAATTAAGTGGATTTATTACAGAGAAGGAGCCGGTGTCGACTCTGTGCTTTATTCCTTTTATTTTTCTTCCGTTTTGTTTCAGATGCTGGGAAGAAAAAATAAAACAAAAAAGGAGAGAATCATAAAAAAGGTTTCCTTGTGTGTGTGTGTGTGTGTATAAGAGAGAGGGAGAAGAGTTTTATTTTTCTTTCCTACTTTTTATTGCCAAATTTTGTAAAATCACATATTATTTGTTCTTGGGGGAAATATCATAAGGAGGTGAGCCAGGAAAAACTGCAATTACTGCAGTAAAAATACTGGTTGAGTAATTATCTGCAGATAATGTACTAATTGCATACGATTCGACAAATAAAAACATTTATTTTCATCTGAATTTTTTTTATTTTCCCTTTTGTTTTTTTTCTATGCTGTTCTGTTCCCTTTAATTGTTCATCCACAGACACAACTAGTTTTTTTGGTATTTTTCAAGAAATCTTAGTTATGTGCCCAGATTTCCTGATTTTGTCTTTGTTTCACAGTCCAAGTGAGTGCTGAACATTTTAAACCATCACATGAACCCTGCTACAATCAGACGTAAAGATCTGCAGAGGCAGAAACAGGGAATGCGGGCAGGAGGAGTTTGATGTGGATGTAAGGATGCTCTGAGAGAACACCACAAGGAGAAAAGCCTTGTGAAGCTGGCTGTTGCACACAAACACACACACACACACAAAATCTAAAGGTATCGCTCTATTATGAATGCAGTGCAAGTGATTCTACTAAATATGAATTACTGTTCAGACATCTTGTTCCTCTGTTTCACAGGCTTCGGTGCATAAATCAGATCATGTGTGCAGACGGGTGTGCTGCCAAGGTTATTCAGGGTTGGCTTTAAAGAGCCGTAGGAGAGGAAACTCTCGGCAGCACCAAGTCGTCAATCTTTTATTGCCACATCTGAGAGTGGAGAGGCAAAGTTGTTTAATTATGCACTTGTGCTAGATAAAAAAAAAAAGTTCTCATGCCTCCATGACAATATCTAACAGTGATTAGGCTGAACTGTGCAGCTCAGTTAATGCACAAGCCTTCATGTTATCCCACTGGAACAACATTTGAGGACAGACTGCAGATGATGGAGAAGGAAAAAAAAAAGGAGAGATGAGGGTTACTGCTGAGTCCCTGCCAGCTCTACAGGTGCTGCTCTCAGCTGCACCCCAGCCTTCATCACAGCAGCCACTGCAGCCTTTTTCAAACACCAGGGGCACCTGTACTGCGGCTCTGTGGCTAAGTTCACAACAGGGTCCCTCCGTGGAGAAATTTCCGCAAAAACATGAAGACAAATACTTCTATCATTGACAGAAAAAGAATATTTCTGTCTTTTGAGCAATGTCCACTGTCCTGGCAAAAGGCAATGATTCTTTTAATAAACTGAGTTTGAAATAAATATGTGGAAATAACTGAAATTACGGTTAAAGTGGTGTCTTCTTTCTAGAATTTTTTTAAAAACTGTTCTGCTGTGACTTTAAATAGAACATTTTAAAGATTTTGTGGAAGTCAGTGGATTTTGACCGGACAAAAGGAGATGTTGCGTCTGTTAAATCACCTATTCCTGAGAAATGGAACATAAGTTGAGCAGATATATGAGTTAGCCACGGTGGGTTATTAAAAGGGAGAAAGTGGAACTCATTTTGTCAGCTAAGGTTTCATCCCTCTCTGCAGACATGTTCCCAATTTCTGTAAGCCTTTCATGTCTAGAGCGCTTTTTGAGATCTGAGTGCCTGAAACCAATATTCTCGAAAATGTTTCGATTCATAAAGGAAGGCAAAAGACGCAGCTGCATCAAACTCCCCGTCACCTGGTAGCTCTGTGGCAAACACATCAATCAAACCTTCTCATGTCAGCAGTCAGTCCACCATGGTTTCCTCTACTCCTTTCTTATCTCTTCGACTTTTCCCTTCTCTTCAGGTGTCAACCAGTTTGATCCAGATGACGTGGGGAATTTCATCTCGGCCTCTCACTCTTGCAGCTCTGACACTTCTTCTTCCTTTTTCTTCTTTCCCAGTCACTCCTGATTCCAACAAACTCAATCTGCTCCATCACACTGGTGCACTCAGCCTGTCTTGCTCCTATCCTCCAGGGGGAGATGAGGAGTGCTCCCGGGTGTCATTGAGGTGACGTGACTCAATAAGGGAGACGTTTAAGATCTTCAAGAATGTCCCCACATTTCAGAGCCACAGTGTGACACTGTGGGGGTGACAGGCTTCATATAGTAGAGACACACTCAGATTGAACATGGCTGTTGATGTTTCCCTTTGTATTGATGCCACTTGGGTGTCTCTTCTGGCCGTGACGCAAATCCGTGTGGTGTTCAGTTTGTTAGAGGGTAAAGAGACCAGGCTATCATGTAAATCAATACTGATAAGAGATAGTAAAGAACTTTGTTCAGCTTTCTGGCGGCCTGCAGCTATAAAGCTGCAAAAGCCATGTCAATACAAACAGAAGCAGTTTTTATTAAATCTAAATACCCTCTAATCCTTGGATAACCATAAAAGCAATTCAACAAAACCTCCAGTGTTACAGCAGTTATTCCCCAAACTCTGTTTTCCCTTTATTTCAAACCTGCAGTCTGCTTAGTCTGTAATAATTATTGGGCAAGCGGGCTTGTAAAAAAAGATTAATGTAATGTATTTTTTGTCTTTAACAAGTGCATTATAACTAACAGGTATACTTCACATTTTTTGGTTTGTAAATGTTTCAGCAACTATCCTGATCAGGGTCACAGGAGATGTGGGGATATTCCAGCACCACGGACAGCTCCACAGTACATCACCGCACCACATACAGAAGAAAGAAAATGAAGGGAAAGGAAACTCCTTGTCATTGTGACATTGTGAGTCGCAAAATAAAATGTGACCTCTGCATTTAACTCATCACCAAAGTGAACAGCGGGCACCTCTGTTCAACTACAGGTTCACAGTGAACATTAAATATGCCGTCATTTATATATACAAACTGTATATATAAAAGTAACTATATAGAAAAACCGGGCTTGAAGCCACCAAAGCAACCTTACCATCTCCACCCGATCCAGAACATGTGGTTACCATGTTGACTTGTATTTGGAAGAAGGGTCTAATTGACAGGGTTGTTCACTAAATACTAAAACCTGTGTAGTGCACCAGACTGCACTATTTTTAAAAGGCTCTTTTTAAATATTCTGCCTACATTTCTGCTCTTTTTATTTTTCGGCGTAGTATTAGCGGGCTGTGATTCACCTCCTCTACAAAGCAAGAAGCTTCTGGCAACAAGCACAAAACCAAATGCTCCAGTGCTGACCAACATAGAAATGAGGTTTTATTACACATAAAAACAGCTCTGGCCTGCAGTAACAAGAATACAGATGGCACCTGGGAAGACTGGCATTCAGCGGAGTTACAAAGTCCTTCATGTACATGCGGCTAAAACAGAGGTATATGTACGCGCAGTAGACTCACTGGAGTTTACGGCTGTTATCATTTTTAACCAAGAGTTTGTGCATATGTGTTTTTAGTTAATGTATTAACTCTTCAAAGTACAGTTGAGTACCTGACTTGATTTTAATTTTGAAATGTCCCAGACAAATTGCCCGGGATACTGCACATTACTTATCACTGTACTGTAATAATTGCAGTCATTACACCCACTGCATGAGCATCTGAATCTATTTGACCAGCAACAGTATCTCCTTCTTGACCACCGCATTCATGTCTTGCACAACACAGCCTCAGAAAAATCAATTAACAGCTCCTTTCCAGTCAACTTCCTCATGATCTGCACAAAGCAGCAAGTCCTGAGTCTGTCAGACATAGAGTCCAGCCACGTCTGCATACAACTGCACCACACACACACACACACTTGTAATGGACTTTAAAAGGGCTGCACGAGAAGAAGCTGATGATTTCAGCAGGATACTGTTACTCAGGCAAGAGCTTTGGTAAACATTAAAACAAAGCAAATTTTAAACAAAAAAGCAAATGAGGATGTGATTTAGGACAAACTCCTTCTTCTTTCACAACATGCACTGAAGACAACTGTGAAAAAATAAATACATTTTTGATGTGTTTGCAGTGGTTTTAACTTGCGTGGTATTGCTTTTCCTACATTCATGCAAGCAATGACAGGATGTGCAGGACACATAAGAGGAGAAAGCAGCAGCAGCAGCAGCAGCAGCACACTGAGTAGGAGTGCAGAAGAAAACACAGCCAGAGAGGCACTCAAGTTAGAGAAATACCTGCAACTACAGAATGGACGAAGAGAGAGGGGACATGCCTGGGAAAGAGGAATTGCCCATTCTCCACCTGGATGCTCCAGCTTCACCGTCCAGCACCGCCGAGTCACTTTCTCTCTTCTCTTCTTTGGCTTTACTCCTTCTTTCCTCCACACTCACTACATCTCTCCCTCTTCTGTTGTCACTTTTTGCCTTCTCCTTCTCTATCGCTCCATGCTTCAGCTTGTGGAGGAGCTGTGTCAGCATGTGAGAAACTGAGCCAGCATACAGGATGCTGGGGACGCTCGGGATGGCTGTGACGGATTAGAGCACACAGTAACGAACTGAGGCGCTCCTTGCTGAGTCTGAGCGAGGGCCAATGAGTAGACTCATGTTTAATGGATGCAGGACCCTCCCCGAGCCGTCTCTCTTAAAGGGGCTACACTCTATTTCATCTCAGTGCAATCATTACACGCTCTGCGATGATGTACTCCCAACGTGGGAATACACTCAGTTTCAGTTGCTCTTTTCCTCAACAGTCTCTTCTCTCTGTGCAGCACAGACATGTATTTTTCCTGAAAGAACCAATCAAACTCCATTGTACTGAATAAGTCAAGCAGGAGGCTGCTGCAGTAGCACACACTGCAGTAACAAGGAGTTTTGTTGTACTGTATGTGTAGTATTAAGACATACATATTTATATTATATACATATACTGTTTATCAATAAAGATGTAGACAAGGTTGCCCACCAAACAAACTAAACATGTCATTTGAACAACAATATCTGCTGTCTATGTGTTAATTCAAGTTCAATAGTTAATACTTATATATGTAATATATTTTATAGTATCTTTATAGTCTTTTGGTAGCAGAAAGGAGCCTATGAAAATGTATATTAATATTATTATTATGTTTTAATGCTGTAACTCAATGAAGTCAACTTTGCAGTCAATCAGAATTATATTTAACTAATGTCTTTCAATTTCGCTAAGACATACTTCAATAAATCCTAGCATCGCTCCCAAAGCTGTACAAATCAAAGCCCCCTTTCTAAACACTATCACAAGTTTTGCAGAAATCCACTACGCTGCACTGCAATCTATACCTATACTTCTACTAGAGTACTTTCAGCAGCATTAAGCAATTTTTACTGCTGCCTTGTTCCGGTGATTAAAATCCATGTGTGAGCAGACTCAGCAGACCACAAACTTTATTCTAGGAAACCTAAAAACTAAATGCAGCATTTAACACTTTGCTTAGTAATAAAACAGCAAACAGTCAGTGAATGGTCCACAAGCTGAATCTTTTAAAATACAAAAAAAAAGATTTTTAAATGTATATGGCGAGTTTGTTTCAAGCTGACAGCATATCAAAACTCATTTGTGATTCTACTGC
The DNA here is from genome assembly GCA_016785265.1 of Paraplagusia blochii. Classification (NCBI taxonomy): domain Eukaryota; kingdom Metazoa; phylum Chordata; class Actinopteri; order Pleuronectiformes; family Cynoglossidae; genus Paraplagusia; species Paraplagusia blochii. The sequence goes on from JAFBJS010000158.1 coordinate 422,945, forward strand.
GTGTGATGAGTGACAGGAAAAAGTGCCGAGGCAGCTCATCTGTGCTAGGATGTGTCTTCATGCAAAGGAAACGCCGGAGTAAATCATGCACTGACTGTGGATGTAATTCACTCCTTTAAGGCCTTGAATTTAATGAGGCAGTGTGTGTGTGTGTATGTGTGTGTGTGTGGTATGTTCAGTGTCATCTGGGCTACAGATCATACCCATTCTGACACTTAATAATAGGATTTCCAGGAAAGCAGGAGAAGGGTACTGAATGCCTGAGCGTTACATAAACAGACACTGCAGCAAAGGATACAGCAAAATAAGTTTTTTGCATAAAGAAACCTTCCAACTATAATCCAATATATATATATGTATATATATATTTATAACAATATTCTGTTACGTGACAATGTGCCTGTTTTTTTTTACTTTGTAACTTTAATAAAATCCATGTCCACAGAGACTGGTTATGTTACTTTTGACCTGGATTCAGTGGCTGCTAACTAAGAGATGGCGTTAAATTAAATATAGAACTACAGCAGGACCTTGAGTGAACAGATGCAGAGTGACTGATGTCTGTCCTTGAGCTACTCACATCCTTACTCTGCAGATGCCACAGGTTTGTAATGGAAAAATATCAATGTGATCTATGCTCATCCTCGCTCTCTACCTCTGGAATCCCATTGATGAGCACAGAGGGTTTAATCAGGAAGGAAGGACAGGAAGGAAACTCTGGGGATATAAGAAGGGAAGGATTGGAATCCACTTAGGATTGGTTTTTCTCACTAACAGGGAATGAAAACAAACATAAAATGTAAAGCTGAATCCAACTGTACACGTACAGGCAATTATAATATCTGCCTTCGCCTTCGAGTAACTCAAGTCACGAAGCCAGAGAACGACATGAAAAACGGATGTCAAAGGTAAAAACCATTGTATGAACGTGGGAATAACTGTAACAGTAGGTCAATGTTTTTTGATCATCACGTCTTTTTTGTAAATACATAATTTTATAGATCATTTAGAACTTTCTATAGATCATGATTTGATGTGACATGAATGCACTAAATGTTTTAGCTTTTTCTGACTTCAGAATTCTGAACAAAAAACTACAACAGCTTAGACATGGGACAACATTTTCATATAACATACAGTACTACTAAAACCTTTATACCAATATGCATATTTCTTATTTTCTAGTTATCATTCAGCAAACTTGTAACAGTATATTGTGGTTGTTTACTTTTCATACTTAATTTATTTCACTAGGAGTTGATTGACATATTGGGAGGGAGTTCATCTGCCATGTTAACATTTATGCATTTTGTCTCGTCTTTTTCTTAGCTTTAACATGTAGATTTTTGCTACTTCTTAATTTAAGCTTATTATTGATATTTTGCCTACAGATCAAAACAGTTAGAATCAAGTTAATTGTCGTCTTGTACCTCTTCTCCAGATCCAGCTCCGTCCACATGAGAAAACCAAAAGACCGGGATACTCAGAGGTGACAGGTGGTGTGCTGACATGCTGAATAATTGACAGAGCAAAAACAGAGGGCAAACACAAGAGAAGAAGAAGGCAATAAATACAAAGGATCCTTTAATAAGTAAGAAATCTTGTTGCAGACAGACGGGAAGACATAATAATTACACATTCATGTATTCCAGGTTGACCGGCGACAGCAGGAGCAGCTGTGTTCTCTCCCTCTGCCTGCACGTCTGACCAGGGGACCTGAATAATGAATCAGAAGCAGCTCTAGTTTCACACTCACGTACAGTAACAATGCACAGATCACATAGAGTGACAGCAATTACCCTCACACAGAGACAGACAGAGGCTGGGAAAACTTCAAACAGCTACTGATGAGTCGTTCCTTGACGCGGCCATATGTCACAACAAGGGATGCTTGTGAAATGTAGGCGAACATCTCAGAGGGGCACAGAGTCTGGGAGGAGGCATCTGATGATGTGACACCTAAAAAACAAAAAACATTGTATAGTATTGGCTCAGTGGCTGGGTCATGCCCTATAGACATAGAACTCCATAAATAAAAATAAAGCAAAACTGCAGCTACACATAACACACCAAACCACATACAATAGTCTTTTTTTTAATCAGGATTTATTTGATTAATCAACATTTTAATGTCACATAACCTTCAGTTAAGGGTTGCAGTATGGTGCAGTGTGATTTGGGTGGCAGTGATGGAGACTGCTCCCACCTGGTAACAAATAACACAATGAAGACGAATGAATGAATTTTGATTTCTGCCAAACTAAAGGACAAAGAATTTATGTTTTAGAGCAGATTTTTGCAATATGGTGAGATTATTAGTATGGAAATATCAAGAATGCTTAATTTTTAGTAAGAAAAATAAAATACTAGTAAGTGGGGTGTACTCATTCAGGGAATGATTTGTAGACTGCGCTTTCAAAGCCTCAGTAAAGTTATTGTCCTCAACAATATGAACACGTATCTGCTGTACCTCACAATACACTAGATTTCACTCTTTCCAAACTAAGACGTCAAACAGTATCAGCTTTTACCTTAGGACTCCATTTGCAAACGAAGTTAGCAACATAGTTTAAGAAATATCGATATTAAATTTGTCTTGTATTAACGCTTATATTCGAGATCCAGTTCTTATTACATTTGTTTAACGTAAAATAAATTGACAAATGTTTCAATCCCACTTTGGCCTCTACGTAAAGACTAAACATTAGTCTATCAAATGTAAAAATGTATTTTTGTCAACAATAACTACTGTTAATAATCGTAAAAAAAAAGTATTAATGAATGTTTTAATACTGCCGAACACCAGACCGTTTCGCTCCAGCTAGCTTCTTGATAACTTCAGGTGGCCAACTGTTGTCACACAAGGTGCATTTAGGTAGCATCGGACAAATGAAATCCCAAGGAGTTACTATTGTATATTCGGTTATAAACGATTTATAATAATTATCTAATTATTATTTATAGTTGTTGTTGCCTTTTCTTGTCTTCTTTGTACCTCTCAGCGCCGTCCAAACGTCACATTAGACGATCACATCCGTCAATTTGCGAAAGAAAATTGATAACAAGTTTAACCAATCAAAGCCACATGAAACACAATTAGTATACAGAAAGTTAGAAAAGCAGGAAACATCAAAATAAAACCGGAAAAGGGGTCACGTGCTATAAATAAGCATGTCAACTAAAACAAGATTGCACGATCGGTTTAAATCGGTTTTTAAATTAATAATAAAAATCATTACAATGTTTTACAAAAGTTTTTTGACTAATGCCTTTAGTGACGGGACACCTCCATGTGATTTATCAGTAGTACAATGTTACAGCTTTACTGAAATTGTGTGCTCTTCCAGTGTGTTCTCCTGTTTCCTTTAACACTTTTAATTAATCTAAACAGATTTATTGTCTGTACTTAACGGTTAATTGTTTCTCTTTTTTTGTGGGTGTAAAGGCCTATTATACAGCAGCGAACTGAAGATACGTTTGTGCTGGGTGCACACACCCACCCACTGGTTGTTGGGATTGTGACCACGGTCGTCCTTGATAGAATTAGACAGTGGAGACTGGATGAATGGACAGATGCATGGATGAAAGACTTCCATGTTGTTGAGTCCTCTTGTGTTCCTGTCTATCATTCCTTAGTGGCTTTCAAAAACTCCAGGCTCACCAAGAGCCTGATATTTCATGGCCCCGCAGCCCTGACACAGACACTCAAAGGGAGAGTGACAGAGTGTAGCAAATTTGGAGCTCACTTCTCCGACCACGAGAACACGATTCAGATCTCTTTCTTCTTCTGAAGTGCTGTCGAATTTCTCTGGCTTTTGGTGAAAGTGAATCCTTAAATCCGGCTGCCCCCTTCACTCTGCCGGATTCAATCACACCTCCCCTGACAGCCTCTCCTGTCTTTTCAACCCTTCATTTACCTGCCCATACAGGCCAGTCGGAAAAATTTGTTACCATGGCAACCTCTTCACAGAGCGCTGCAGTGGAGAAAGAGAAGATTACCCCAGCACACTGGTATTTAAGTACACACACACACAGACACACACACTAGGCAAGTGAGTGTGTGTGTGTGAGTTGGGGCAGAAATTAGCTCTTGCTGAAGCCAATGTGCGGTGAGGGATGTATGATCTCTGCACACTAACCCCAGGCTCGCAGTCTTTCATGTTCCTGCACCACAGGCTCTGTCAGGACCCAGTCCACTCCAGTTCTTGCTCTTCTTTGTAGATAAGTCAAGCAGTTTGGAGCTGATAAAGGTTTATATATATATATATATATTAATACATAAAAAAAAGGTTTAAGTCAATTGAAAATGAGCTGCAATATTTCTTTTGTCGCTGCTATACCTTTTATATTGCTGTGGCCTCAATACTCCCATGGCCATTTTCTCAATGAGGTTTTTTAAGGTCTGTTGAACATGTACACTCACCCATGTGTGTGTATGACACTATTATATGACATAAAAAAAAGAAAAAATAAGTGGGATTTTATTTAAATGTTTGAAAGTTTTTCTTTTTCTTACAACACAGCCTAATGCTGAATCCCGTTGTGTAGACAACCTGAAGCACTTTCACCTAGGCCTGTGAAGGCATCATTGCCACAAGTTTGGATAACAAATAAGGCTATGATTTTGGTTGCGGGATTTGAATACCTACAAAAAAAATTAAAAACAAAAACTCCAAATTTGGAAGAATTGAATTTGAAATAGTTTATTTAACATAAAAATGCCTCTCAAAATTTGGAACGCTAACAACTAACAATGCCTTATTTATTTAAACATCAATAACAACAACCAAAGGTGGATAAGCAATAGTCTCTTTATGACACTAAAGAATAATTAATTTCATTTAAGTTTCAGGTAGATTCATTTCCAAAGACATTGCTTTTGGAATTAGATTCTCTTAATGAAATACCACTTATCAACACATACTAACGCATCAATGATTAAACCAATTTGAATTTCTAATATTGGTTTTTTTTTTTTTTTTTTGGAACTGCACAAATTGATTGATAACCATAAACAAGTCAGTGTTTGACCTAAAATAGTCAGGTTACAACAGTGGCTTGACAGACTGACCATGTTTGACGTATAGACATTGTACCACATTTAAACATAAGGACAAAAAAAGAAAAAAAAAATCAATGTGAAAACATTCATAAACCCACTTAGAACATGTTAATATAACATATTTGGTTGCCTCACAACACTCTTAACCACTACGTGTGCAATCAGAGGGTTAGCAAACCAGGAATATTGTGCATCGTTGAGGTTGAGAGGTTGACTGCACAAAAAGAGTGATAGGAGTACATGCTACATGTCGCAAACTGGGATGAACTATGCACTGAACGATCCATCCTTACAACTGTTTTATTTATTTATTTAAACTCAACATTTGGTCTATAGTTATAAGCTTTGGCTCAGTAGGTCAGGCTCTTTCTTAAAGGTATTTTTTTCTTCCTCAGGATTTTCTTACTGTCTTTTCATTATCATGAGTTTAAAATTCTTCCTTGTATTACCAACTTGGACTTTTTTTCTCTTAATTTTAGTTGTAGTTCGAGTGAAAATAATTGTCACGTTAAATTATCTGTAGGTAGACAAAATCTGAGCCTTATTTTCTCCTCTTGTGAAACTGTTGTTTGCATTAAGGCCACAGGTCTTGGTTGGTATTCAAGTCAGAGCACTGACATTAAACTCATTTCTTTTGTCAAGCTTGAACTGTCTTAGTGCAAGCTCTGAATTCCTAGTAAAAGTAAAAACCATTTGTGATGAAAATCTATGTGGCTCTCTACTTTATCTCTTGCAGCAAGGGAACGCCCCATGACTTAGGGTTCAGAGCTTTGACACAGAGCGCCCTCTGTGGGCCGTTTAAACACAGTGCCCTTTGCAGCAGCCTAAAGACAAGATGTCCATGAATAAAGGATTGTTCCCCCAACAGACTATGAGGTTGTGGCTGAAAGGTGCAAAGTTTTAAAAAGTGCTCTGTCTCCACAGCAGTAAAAAAAAAAACGTCCAGCATCACTAATGAAGCTGCCTCCACAGGGGAGCATCGCTCGTTAATTAAAAATAAAAAGAGGTCTGGAGCTGGGCTGGTGGAGGAGGATAATTTAAAAAATAATGAAGGGAGAGGAAGATTCCCCTCACTCTGTCCCCCAAGACCAGGACTGAGAGCAGACCTGATGACACCATTAGACAGACACCAACAAACCTCTGCTCTGCTCCAGAGCTAAAATGATTAGAAGGTCTAGTTGGTTTATCGACACTGCTTAATGAGAAGTAAGCATAGCTGAGGATCACACCCTAGACTGGTACTAAAGGATTCAGATGTCTGATCCTGGATCAGTAGAGATCAGAAAGAGCTGTGGCACAGTCTGTCCATGTGTTAAAGGACTTGGGGAGGGAATGGGTGGAGGAAGGAGATGGTTAAAGAGCCACACAGGTGCAGGGATGTTTCAGGCAGACAGGCAGGATGCCCTTGTTGATCTGGTGGAACTCAACCAGCTGCAGCAGGTCTATGAAGAGCGTCAGGCCGTCGTCCATGGTAAAGTACTTTCTGCCTGCGTCTTCACACTTGTCAGAAGAGGACAATCACAGTTAGGTAAGTGGCTTTATCCCTGAGGGGTTAGAACGTCTCTGAAAGAGTGGAGGGAACTCACAGGGATCACTAGGTAGTGCTTGGTCTTCAATCGGTAACACAGTGACAGAACAAAACACTGTGCGTGCTGCTGACTCTCACGGATGAGGAACATCCTGGAATAACCACATGTTGAATTCACAACATGTTGTTACTTTTAATTTATTTGTAGAACAAACACCAATGTTTGTCAAAGTGAGGTTACAAAACTTTAACACCTTCACTTACCCGTCTACAAGGCCTTGCTTCTCTATGAGTCTCTGAGCTTCTTTTCTGGAGACACCACCATGGAACCATGGCTGACTCCTGTGAATGGCTGCAGTAAAAATGTGGAAATCAGAAAGGCATCAGAGAAGGAGTTGGAGGTTTCTTCTGATTTTTACCCTGTTTCTTAGGGTGTGCACTTACTCGTTGGTCGTGAACCTGAGCTCAGGTTGGGAAGGCTGCACCTCAGGGCTTCTCTCCACTGTCAGTGAGAAAAAGTATTTTTTTTAACTTTCATCTGTAGTGTTTCTCGCTCTAATGCTAAACCAATGGAAATAACACTGTGAGGACCAACAGAGGAGAAGTTAAAGATAAAATTCATCCTCTATAATGCAACGTTATGGAACATCACTAACTAACAAACTCACTCTTCAGATGCTTTTGACCAATCTAGTGCCTTTATACATTTTCTGTAAAAGCTTATAAATCTCTTAAGTAGGTAGTTTCCAAACTACTAACTGTTTGAGATACGACAAACAATTAAAGTCAAGCGGGAAAAAAGGATTTTTCATGATTTTCTTTTCCAATGACTTCTTGTTTAATTGCCCCTGTTGTTGTGGCAGATGCATTTTTTTTAAATTGCATCTTAAATTTGTTTCAGAATGAAGTGTCGGAGAGACGCACTAAACTGCTCTCAGCAGCTTTATAACGCCAATTAAATCAGAAACACAAGCAGTTATACAATCACATCAAAGTGTCTAAAACAAAAGCAGAGCAAAAATTTCTTTTATATAACTTTCTAACTTGAATATTTCATAACAATTATAGCCTAATCCTTACTTAAATAGTTTTTTCCACATATTAGTTCATTGTTCCAACTCATTTCACTCTTCTCACAAACAAAAGGTTATTTCCGTTATTTTATCCTCTGGGATTTAATTGTACACACTTACCCTCCAGGCTTGTCCCTCCTCCTTCTCTGCAATCTGGGCCTCTGTCGAGTTCTGGATGACCCGTCCTCCAGTCTTCCCTGAGAAGTCCATGGCCACAAGGCTGGCTTCAGACCGAAACTGCTCACATACATACATGCAAATGTATAGATGTAAGTGAAGCTGGTCAAACCTAAAGGACATTCCACATCTGTACTCAATGAACTCACTTTATGTTCCGTCAGGTTGGTTCCCTCCAGCTTCCTTGGTACTGACTTAGACAACTGGTAGTTACAGTGGAGCTGTTTCCCATGCTGACAGCACACACATATAGACAATTAACATTTTGTGTATATTAGAATATAGGCAAAAATAAAAGTAGAGCATTTTTTTTTAAATCTAAATTTATAGATTTTTTTTAAAAAAAGAACATGCATCTACTGTGTATGTATCAGGGTGAGGAACCTTGAAGAGACGGAAGGCAGACGTCCAGCAAGTTCTCGTCTGCTCGTTGTCAGTGCACAGGATCTTCAGGTCCTGCACACGGACTGGGTTCTTGGACGGCTGTGTATACAAAGTCAAATCAGTCAGACTGTGAACAGTCCTTAAGTAAACCTCCAATGCACAAATAACTTTCTTCTTTCACATATCCAGACCCAAGGAAGTGAATACCTTGATAGAGAAGGTAAAGTCGGAAGGTGCTCCGTACAGTTTACGTCCGTTTACCACCTTATATACGTTTAAGTCTTCCAGGTCAGCAACATACTGCAGATGCCGAGGCTCCTGAGATCAAAACACAACATCAGTTAAGTACACGGCCAGGGAACAAAGTGTAAATAATTATTTAGGTGTTTTTTCCTTGTGTGGACTTCTTCACACAGCAGATGCTGTGGAAGTCAGCCACTCTGACCTTGGAGGAGCCCTTGGTGGAGCAATAGAGCCCAGAGCGACGGAGGAAGAAATAAATCTTTTTCCAGGCTTTCCGATTTGGTTCTTTGACATGAAGGAAGCCCTGGATTTCAGGACAGGTCCCAGACCTGAGAAGGTTCTGTGGAAAAGCCCAACAGAGATTGGAGCCTGTGCTTACTTCTTCTTAAATTATGGTCTAGTTTTCAATGGTGCAGAACAGAAGGAGAAGAAGACCTTTACAATGTAACAACTTTTTGCCTCCTAACCTGGTGCCAGATGCCCCCCATTCCTTGCACAAGACACAACAACAACATAATGCAGCCATATAAAAGAAATGACTGTTCTTCAGCTCCCTTGATTAAAGTCATTATCCTGTACCCGCTGAAAGGTGTCTCCTTAAGTTTTATGGCCAAAAATAGAGCAAGAACTGAGGTAAGACGAGTTCACTGAGGAACTGTTTAAATGGACATTTTCTCTATTGCTTTCTTTTTTTGGAGGGGGTGTGGAGTATGTCTAATCCAGGGATTTCTGAAATGCTTCCTACATTTGATGCAATAAAATGAAAACATAATAATGATAACCTTTAAATCACGGATTTCTAACAGTCCTCAGTCTCAGCAAGCACACTAATGGGTTACTCCTCTGATTGTCCACTTTGTGGTGACATTTGGCATTGTGTTCAGTCATGGTCCTTTGCCTCATTTTTTTCTCTTCTTTTGGGATTAAAGGGGAGTCATAGTGGACTTACCTGGATGAGTTCTGATGAGGTCATGCCTTTGCTGACATCTGCACTGTCAGAGATCATGTTCTCCGGGAAGAAGAGCTGCCAAAGGAGGAGTAAAAAAACAAAACAAAAACAGGAGAGTCAAAGTGAGGCAAGATGCCACAAGAGAAGATGTATTTACAAGACAAAGCAGCTCTCCTCAACTCAGCTTATTAGACTGGCTTTAACTCTCATTATGTCATCTGCTCAAACACACCTCGCTGAGTTCTTTGTCTAAGGTGCAGAAATCTAGGCTTGTACCATAATTATGAAGTCAATGGTGATAAGTAGGACAGCATAAATACACACTTATACCTATAGTAGCTGTGCGCCCACACGCATACAATTGACCTAAGGCAGGGGTGTCCAAACTGTTCCACAAAGGGCCGGTGTGGCTGCTGGTTTTCGTTCCAACCAACCAAGAGCACATAGCTTGACCAATCAGGTGTCTGATGACTGTGATCAGTCGATTAAACCTGTTAACTCAGGTGTGCTGCTGGTTCGTTGGAACAAAAACCTGCAGCCACAGTGGCCCTTTGTGGAACAGTTTGGACACCCCTGACCTAAGGCGTCTTTTCTCTGCAGATTTCCCTTACATGAAACATCAGTGTTAATAAAACCGTTTTGGTTTCCACTTAAATTTAACGTGAACTTATATGCAAATCACATAATGAGCCCATGTTAATATCAGGCACAGGTGACCCCTGTGAGCTCACTGTGATGGAACATTAGGACAGAAATATTGTAATTGTGCTCTGTCAAGATACAACTTTAGACAATGGAGCTGGTCTGTAGTAAGATTTGAGTCAGATCTGAGTTGGGATCTCCACAAACCCACTTTACCTACAGCGTGGATAAATGACAACAGTATTATACCTTAATTTTCAAGCTGTGGTGTGATGTGGTGGGTTGCTGTCTGGAGCCACTTCATTGAGGTGGTCTATCAGAACCAGTTATCTGTGTGATGTGTTGCCTTTGTTTTATAGTAAAGCCATCAGCCATGTAATTTAATAACTGAAGCTGAACATGAGTCTGTGTGTCTGCACTAACACGCAAACCTGCCAATCATTCCGTTTTTCTGACGTCAAGCTCTGTCAGCATCAACTGCTGCAACATGTTTAATGAAATGATTGAAAATCTGTCATGTCCCAGCGCAAGGTACTGAAAGGCACCACTTGTAGGATTTTGTGGCTGTGTAACTTAAGGGTTTTCATGTTGATAGACATCACTAAGTGTGAACACAATGAAGGATGCCTACCACTGGTTTCCTGAAGAACTCGTACTTGGCGTAGTTTTTGCAGAAAACAAGTCTTGTGTCGCTCTTCAGAGACCATGTGGACTGAACCTTCAGCACAACCTCATGGTCCTCAAGACATCGCTCTGATGAATTAAAGAGCAGTTGGTGTTGAGAAAAAAAAAAAATTACCGTAAGTCTTTAATTAAATTTGGATGAGAGCTTCCAGCTTACCCAGGCCAAGAGCAGGATGGAGTTCCAGTAGAGCCCAGTTCTCCTGGTCGCTGCAGTGGGCCGTCTGGACCAACATGTGACACACTTCTCTGGCGGTAGCTCCAGGAGAGACCCAGACAGACCTGCTGTGACTGTCTTCCCCATACACCTTGATCAGCTGAATAAAGACAAGGTGGCAGATGAAGGATTTAGCTCCAGGGTAGAGTAAAAAAGCTGCAGCAACAAAGCAATCCTTCAAGAAATACTCCAGAGCCAAGTAAATGTCAACTGTATACCTGGCCAGATTTATTTTTACCTATAACAAATTTATTTCAGCTGTATTTCTTAGCTGTAATAAACAATATTCCTTGGTTTAAAACATAAACTTTTTCTGAAAACTAGGTTTATAGAGGAGGACAAAAACCACTATACGTTTGTCTGTGATCAACACATACACATTTCAACTGGTGGCATAGTGTCTTAAAATCATTATTTAAATCCTTTAAAAATAAGAAACCCAATTCACGTAGATGAAAAGATTCAACAAGAAACTTTAAAAGACTGAGTTATTTTTAAAAAGATGGCGTTCATTTGTTCACATATTATGTCTCTTTGCAGTAACAATGTAAAAACTTTGGGCTTTGAGCCTCTTGACTGATGGACCAGCCCTGCCCTACAATCTAGCTTTGTGCCTGTACTGTATATCTATGTTCATACAGTGCATGTGGACAGTCCTCTTCTTTAATCCTGATCAGACGGACCCTGGTGGTGGTTGTTCAGAGTTCATAACCTCTGCAGGAAGACCTCTGAGAACATTTTACTGATGGAGTTTAATTCTGTCAGATGGAAACAAAACCAACCTGAACAACCAGAAACCTGTAGCTGTCAAGCAACACTCCGTAACAGGTCGGGTTAGTGCTGGCGTCAGTCTCAACAAATATTGTCAACATGTGGTGTCGACATTCTTTCACTTTACTTTACTTTAATACCCAACCCGTCCACTCAGACTCCTGAGTAGGTTTGTTATTAAAGGGTGAGGGGGAGGCAGGAGAGGGAAACCAGTGACTATATTTAGTGTATGTCTTAAGGTCAAAAAGCTTAGATGAGACTAGACTGGGAGCTTTACAATGAACGTCTAATATGTGAATAATACAGGAAAAAATTAAAGAAAATATTATAATTCATATTTAAAAGGTATTGTTTGCTTCTGAACACCGACCTCTTTGACCTGTGCAGCGTCATCATGTGGGCGAGTCCCTGATGACCTCATGTTACAGGTGTGTTTGACTGGGTTTTACTCTGCAGGTAAATGATTGCTGTAACAAAGGTGCAGCACTGCACTGATGAGGCAACACAGGTCGACTGAAACCATTCTCTCTCTCTCTGTCAGCTCTCTCTCCAACAGTATCTCCTCCAATAGGAGGTCTTTTTTGGATTATCTTGTTTTGTATAGGAAAATATAACTGTTATGACAATATATGTTCATTTATTGGGCATAAAAAAAAGACTGTCAGAGTTGCCGGAAAATCTGCAAAATAAAAATTGACATCTTCCATACACCTACTATATGTTGGGCTACAAGACAAGTGAAAACTGGGTTACATCCCTATTTAAAGGTCTGGAAACTGACAAGAATATGAAGCTGGAGCTGCTCAAAACTTTGGAGACGGAAACATTTTTTGCAGGAGACCAATCTGGTCTGCAGGCAGGCCTGTCAGGCACAAGCACTTCGTTTCTGCAAAGCTGCTTCTCTGCAGTCAGCAAAATAAGACGTCACACTTTCCTGCTCTAGATTGATCGGCGTTGACTAAAACCTGCAACGAAAAATTACATGCCGACAAAATGAACACTGCTACCAAGTTAACAATAGCAGCTTCAGCTGTCAACTGCAAACAGAACCCCCCGGGTGAGTATCTGGCCCATGCCACACTCTGGTGTTAACAGACACGTTTACTTTGGCACTGTTTGTCAGAAATGTATGCATGTAGAAATTGAAACAGGTCCCAGCTGTCAGACCCAATCAAGATTGACTCTGATGTGGCGTTTTGGACAGGTTGAGACACTAAGACAACCACCTCATAAGTCATTACGTGTCAGACCCTGAATACACCAAGGATACACTCATTTATTTAAACCAGACCATAAACGGGAAAAAACAAAACTTCTTCTCCTTTTCTCTCTCCCTCATGGTCCCTCTCTTCCTTTTATTATTTTATTGTGCTTTGGTATGTTTTTTTTAATGTATGTATAATCCTGTACAGTGTCCTATAAATAAAATGTATTATTATTATTATAATAAAAATTATTATTATTATTAAAACAGAGTTTTCTGTCTTTGTTCTTCTAAATGTCCTCACACCTTTGAGCTCGGTTGTCTTGTGTATAAAGTTGCCAAAGAGGAAGATGATATAAAGGTCTTGCATCAGTTGGTAAACACAGTGAAATAACATCTCCTTCCTCATATTTATAGGCGAAGTAACAATATCTCTGAAATCACTGAAACTGAAAACACATAAACAGTATTCAAACCAAGCTGGTCAGGCTGAAACTCACATGTTTGTCACTGGAAGGTGAAGGAAGGGAACCGATGAGGACAGACTGAGAGGGACTGCAGAGTTCAGGGAAAGGATTCGGGATGGAAGGGACAGAGGAAGAGAAAAGTTCCTTGGATCTGTATCTGAAAATGTCAGAGGAGCAGGAAATAAAAAAACAATATCTGTATAATAGAAAATGATAGAAGCTGAAGTTGACATCTGCTGATCTTGTGCCTTTTCTAATACTTATTTTTATGTTTCCTGTCTGTTTTGTAATCCAAATAATAATAATATCATAAAAAAGTAAAACAGCTCCACAGCGGCCAATGTGTTTTATGAGTGTGTGTGCTTTTCTATGTGCAGAAGTACACACACCCAGTCTTCCGTGCAATGACAGCTTTATTACAGCAGTTTTCTAAGCAGCGAGTATCTGGGATTATTGATGTCGTAATAGGAACTTCCTTAAACATTTGATGACCGATGTTGAGTCAATAACTTCTGACTTCTACTGACTCACGTCCACTCAGCCTGTGTATGCATTTGTGGAGGCTGAACAATTTCATTGGCTTTACACACATTTAGAATTAAACTGCCAGTGTGTGTGTATGTGTGTGTCTGATAATTGCTTCTGTAGATCTGACCTGTTTGTGGTGATGATGATTGGCTGGGAGCGATGAACAGAAGGAGAATCAGCCACTAGAGGCGACAGAGTCAGGGTGGAGCTGCTGAGCAACTTGTCAGTGCTTTCAGAATTCTCCATCCTGTTTGAGATCTCAAAAACTTCTGTCCAGGGTTCTGCTACTTCCATCATGTTAACTGAAGAGATGAAAGAAAATAAAAAGGCCAAAACTGTTTTTATCCAGCAAACAGTTCAACTTCAATACAGGTTACAGTACACTATGTATTTACAAAAACTAAGATTGATGTTTTACTCAATATCAATAACATCAGCCGGACTAGATTAATTGTGAATTGAATAAGGGAAAGAAAAACAGAGAAAAACAACAGATTTCTTATAGAATATTTAATAAAAGATATTGAAAATGTATAAAAGAGCAATAAAAATAGGTCAATACTACATTAATGGATTAAACTGACAACTTGTTTTCCTCCAGCACAGGTTTTGCCCTTGTTTTATCTTGATTCCATGGCTCATTTAATCAAATAACACACATAAAATCATAGAACCGTAAAATCTCTACTACACACTGACATATTTGAAGGTTATGGAAGTCTGATTACAGCACCAAATCCCAGAGAGAAACTAGAGATATTCGAATCTAAGCAAAGCTTTTCTCACTAACGCTGTACTCCTACCACACTGGCAGTAAAATAGTAATAACATCAACAGTTCATGGGCTTCGGTATTTTCGCGGTTCAGACCAGCCTGCACCTGTTTGGACTAGCTTCTTATTAGCCTGTGTGAAGCAGGGACTAAAGAGAGAGAAACAAACCTGTGAAACAGCGTCCACTCCTTCAGTCAGTTTCATCTGTCACTTGTTTACCTGGTTCCAGCTCTGTTGCTGAGAAAAATATCTGTGTGGGATTTTTTCCGTGTCTTTTTCTCACGTGGTTCAGAAAACAAAACAAAAAGCTGAACTTTTTCAGTGAGGTGCCAGCTCCAGGCTGTGGGGGCAGAGCAGGTGGGAGGGGCTTGAGCGTCAGGTGTGCTCACTGGTCACGCCCTCTCATTTCCGTTCGTCTTTTTTTATTTGTATACATTTGAATGTATCCCTGTTTGAATACTTGAAGCTATTAGTTTTGTATGTTGACAGAGTTATTTGCATTTTAGTCAAGTGTGGGGGGCAACTTCAAATTTTGTATAGAATTTGAATTATATAGTGTATTATTAAAACCTGACAATATATATTTAATAGACATTTTTCCAATAATCTAGTGCAGGGGTGTATCGAACTTAATTTCACAGTGGGTCACAATTAAAAACTGGCATGAAGTCACAGACCAGACTGGATATTTATTGATACTATTTCCTCTTCTCCAGATATTTAATGCAGGGGCAGGGCTGGGGTCTTCTGAGCAAGATATTGCTGGGGCCCCCACCTTGCCTGCAGCAAAAACATTTCTGACCGGGACCCCTAACTTGCCCGTCTTCAATTGCCAGCCCCAATGAAATGTAGATTTTTGGGAACATGAATATAGAACAGCCACTTATTACTATCAACTGTCTATATATAATTACACTTTAGGCCAGATTTGGCCCACGGGCCGGAGTTTCACACCCGTGATTCGATGTATCACGTCTGCACATTGCAACAAAAACTATTATTGTTCTGTTCATTAACTCTGCATAGACCGATGTTAGATAAGTTAGATATTTGTCACCACCTAGTGTTGAACTTGATTTACTGAAGGTAAAGGTCTTTATCCTATATGCTGTTCAGTGTTTGCGTCAGTCATGGTTAAATTATTACTGTTTGGTCAGCCAAAGACTCACACCAACACACTGACTACTGTATTTTCAACTCAAGAAAATCACCTTTTGTTGGATCAAATCATGTTTATTAATGTGTTCAGGAAATCCCCACACAAACTGTTTACAGGGGAACTTACAGATTTACAATCAGTCTTGACAGAAGTGCCCGCTTTTAAGCCTGATGGTTCCACAAAGAGGGAGCCCTGCTGAATCAGTTAAATGCACAGCCGTGCCCCTGAAGACAGAGGCCAACCACTGAGTCCATCCAGCTCACAGCGGAGTTACACCGAGTCCTGTGATGTCACTCTTTCAGTCATTACATATGCAGAAGCAGCAGCCTGTAGTGAACCCAGGAGTCCGAGCTAGGATTCCTTCCCTTCATGTCTGCACTGTTCATAGATAGAGAGCCTTCATATTTGGTACAATCCTTCATCCCCATCAAGAACGTTATAGTCAGCTGACGGTGTTGTGATAATAGTGGAACTGTTGGAGAGTGTCCCCCATTGAAGACCAACTACTCTCACATATGAGATTTGTTCTGCTCAACTGCTCAAAATGCATTTGGTTCAGTAGTCGCAGTTTACATTGAAATGCTAAAACTTGTTATAGAGGGAGAGAGATAAACATATGACCAAAACACATGTAACATCTCTTAAAGAAATAACATGTGATGCTTGTATATGTATCAGAACTGCTGCTGTTACTTTAGCCCCAGGAGACTGTGAAATGTATCTGACCTATACGTTGCAGGGACATATTAAGTGATTAATAACTTGAATTACACAATTTTAAAAATATTTCCATTTCACTCAGGGGCTTCTTCACCAGATACTCAAGTATTATGAAAAGACTAAGATAATTGCATAAACAGTTATAACTAGTTTCTACATTTAGAGTAAATTTAATTTGTTTTGTTTTTTTTATAGTTTGCCTTGTGCTTCACTGTCTTTACTTTTGGTAGGAGAGGGAGGGGAAGTTAGTGTTCATTAGAGAACCATCGCTAATAACAATCTGTTTTCTTTGTTTCTATATAGTAATAGTAATAAAACAACCTGCATGGTTTTCAAATGTGATAAGAATGAGTGAGGATGTGTGTCTTCTCTGTGTTTCCTTTTTTGATTTGCTTTGACCTGATACAGGTTAAGATGCAAGTTGCTGAATATCTTAACTAGGTGGTGGTTTGAGATAAAATTAAAAGAGGTTAAAACAAACAGCTATCATCCAGTCAACTGTGGGCGAACAATTCTAACCATCACAGATGCAACAGGGAGGCAGGTGGGGGAGTCAGAATGGGGACTTGCTCCCATGCTCTTTCTTTGCAGTATGAAAACCATGCTTTTTCTGGAGTGTAAAGAAGTTGACGGGGGGGGTCCATGCTCGACTCAAGAGTAATGGACAGGGAGGGGACCAAAGAAGGAGGTCAGCTGAGTTTTGTGGATTGAGGACAGGGCTTAAAACCAGACTGCTGATTCCACAGGGGGTATGTAAAAGGCACGCCAGGGTAACTCCCAATCCCAGCCAATGTACACAGAGACACCTGTACACCACACTTTCAGACATGCATCTATGTGCAAACATACATTCAGTCTCACACGCACACACTTACATGAACACCCAATCTCACACTAGCAGCACAGGCTAGAGACCAACTGACGATAAGAGGGAAGGTAGGAAAGAGAGGCAAGGAAGATAGTTCTTGATGGAAAGAGCCAATGTTTATGGGAGAAAATGAAGGAGAGGCCTGGATCCGGTGCTGCCGCTGTGTTGAAGACAGGTGAAAGAAAAAAAAAAAAAAAAAAAAAAAGAGAAATAAAACAAAAACAAAAAAAAAAAAAAAAAAAACGTGGAATGGATCATTTGGGGTTTTTCAACTGGTTGGAAAGCCAGTCCAGGCCCTCATACAGGCCATCTCCGCTGGTGGCGCAGGTGGCCTGGATATACCAGTTGCGATGGCGTAGGGCATGTAAACCCAGCTTCTCTGTGATCTCTGCTGCATTCATAGCATTAGGGAGATCCTGTAGAAGAATTCAGAAAGATGGTGTATATTTACAGAAATGCTCAGCAGTGCCTCATCTTAATTACTTAATAATTTGTTGGATTGGACTATCTAACACATCTGTCCATGATAAAGAAGGAAAATAAATTGTGTAAAATCATAGCAGACATTTAGGCCAATTAATGATGGGAGTATCTAAGTATTAAAATGATGGCAAGATGCTAGTGTAGTCTGTGCAATATTTACCTGTTTGTTTGCAAAGACCAGAAGTACAGCGTCTCTGAGTTCATCTTCAGACAGCATTCTCGACAGCTCTTCCCGTGCCTCTGTCACTCGTTCTCTGTCGTTGCTGTCCACCACAAAAATGAGCCCTATACACAAAAAACAAGGGATTTTTTGTTAAAATGTGATTATTTGGCTTTTGCTTGTCAATTATGTACTAGTGTCTTTATTAGTAAAACAATGAAAATTTGACTTGGAGATAATATTTTCTCAAAGAGACAAGTCCAAATCTCAAATCAGATCTGCCTGACAATCTCTGGTGCATGGACAGACTTTCTTGCATTGGACAACATTTCGCCACAGAAGACATTGCAATATAGGCTAATGAAATATTTCTGTGGTGTTGAGAAAATACTGTGTTCAAGAACCCGCTCCACTCTGGCTGAAACAATGTTATTATAACATTACCAAAAGACATAAAATTCACAACAAAATGTTAGTGATCAGTAAAGATCATGCAGTTATATGTATAAAGATTATTTATTCTGATGTGCTTTTGATAATGTTCCAATAACATTTCGAATGGAAACATTATCACACATTTTTCTTTTAAATGTTATCGACAGCATATGACTCATTGCCTCTCTTACTTTAATATTATCTTTTATGCACCATCAGAACCACCAATCAGCAGCGGCCTTCACTGACACTATTGGCACTTAGAAGCTCTGCCTCACCTTGAGTGTTCTGGAAGTAGTGACGCCACAGCGGTCTGATTTTGTCCTGACCGCCCACATCCCACACCGTGAAGCTGATGTTCTTGTATTCTACAGTTTCCACATTAAAACCTGGACAGAGGAGTCAAAACACAGAGGAATTCATAACAGTACATAGAGTTTACAGTAACTTTAGTACTTGATTAAACATGGCATGTTTTCATACCTATGGTGGGAATTGTGGTGACTATCTCTCCAAGCTTCAGCTTATACAGGATGGTTGTTTTTCCAGCAGCATCAAGACCAACCATGAGAATTCGCATCTCTTTTTTGCCAAAAAGGCTTTTAAATATGTTTGCAAATGCATTCCCCATGGCGATGAAGCTGCAGAAAAAAAGGAAGCAGAGCAAAAGGATGATGAGCGTCAACGTCTACACGTTTTGTATTACATCACAGTAAAAATGTTAAAATAAAGGGACTGAGAATTATACAGTTCAGAAGCAATACAAAGGTGATATCTGTCACTGAAGCCAGATAAATGGAAAAACATTCACAACCCCAGAAAGCAGAAATCAAATTTAGTTTTATAATAAATGTATAACGCTGAGATGGTGAAATACAAAGCCAGAATAAACCACACGCCAGTATAACGGGTTATACTAAGGGTTAAAGAGAAACATGTGACTTGTTTATTTAGGTTAATGTTTATATGTATAGGGATTCATGGACTTTAACTATAACATTTGCTACTCAACTGACCATAACAGCAACCAAAATACAATATTCACGGCCTTGATTTTTTTAACAGGGACTAAACTCACATAATATTTAAAACAGTGTATGATCGTAATAGGATTACAACATTCCAGTGACAGATTCATTTTATCATATGTACCATCAAACAATATTGTTATCAAAATTGGTTTAAAGACATTAATAGACTAAAACGCCGGAACAAAGGGTGAGAGTGTTATGGTTTTGCGTTTAAACAAGATGTCAGCTCGGGTTTATGGGAAGTTTTCAGCGGACTCCTTCACAACTTTACACATTTGAAGTGTAAAGAGTGAAACTCGACTACAGAGTCCATCATATTTATCTTAGTAAACTAATGTTTATGGCAAGAACAGAATGGACTCGACATACGCTGTCAAATCGGTTAAATCGAATAGAAATTCGACAACAACGAGAGAGGCCTGGTCCACCAGCTAAACTCTGGGGAGCCGTCGGTGGCCGCCTGTTAGCTTTCTGACTTAACACTGACCATAAAACCAGTAAAAGCTTATTTTTGTCATTTTCTACATCGAGTATAACAATTAATTAGATTAAATGTGTCCGTCGTTTGCGCAATGCGACCAACTGAACTCAATGAGTTTTAGCAGGTGTCATTTACATGAAGCTATAAGGGCGGATGCTTCGGCTAGTTAGCATAGCGCACATTTGCAAAACGCTAACTCGACACCGCCAACATTAGTTAAACATTATTAAGACCTTTCCATTTTACATCCAATGTCAGCATACTCGTAACCTGGTCACTTGCGCACCACAGAAAGCCTCTGACACAATCTAACCTAGTTAGATGACACTTATTAAGATATACTCTTTATTCCATTGACCAAGATAACGGAAGAGCCGAGAGCGAAGTGCCGCGTCACAGTAAAGACAACACATCCTGATGTGTTTATAATCGATATAAGGAAGTGTTATCAAAAACAAACACGCGTAACTTCATATTGTATATAATTTTAAAAACGAAAAACTGCGCCGATGTGGACTTTTACCTTTAGAAAGACAGCTTCCCGATCGTTCCGCTATCTTTGACTGACACTCCAAAATGGCGTTTTGCGCAACCAGGGAGACGCCGGCGTACGAACACTTCCCCCTCTTACACCAGCACCAATCAACAACGTTTTTACGGTACATATGTCCCGCCTTTTCCTATCCCCCAGCAAATCACAAGCCTTATTTTTCTGTGAGCAAGGTGCACAGGAAGAGTACTGCACATACGCGTGATCAAGTTACACATAGATTATATTGGCTAGAAAACACTTAAAAATCCCTAACATACTGCAGTTGTTTGAATTCAAATACCCACACTATTGTGGTTGCTTCTCTATAGGACAGACAGGCAGATAGATAGGAAAGCAAACACCCTTGTCATTGTGATTCACACCACAGGCCACAACGAAATGAAACTTCTGCATTTAACCCATCACCAAAGTGAACAGTGGGCAACTTTGAGCGCCTGGCGAGCTGTGAGTGGGCACGGTGCCATGCTGAGTGGACCTCAGTGGTAACTTGGCGGTAGGGGGATTCAAACCGGGGACCTTGCGGACCCAGGTCATCCACAGCAGTGTCTACTAATGAGTGCATCCAATAAAACCTTTTATATAGCATTGACTTGCAGTGGAATCCTTCTATAATCTTCTGGGCCTCGCTAACATTCAGCTTTTAGCGACCACCAATAGGGAACGTGAACTGGGATTAGACCGTCGTGAGACAGGTTAGTTTTACCCTACTGATGATGTGTCGTCGCAATAGCAATCCTGGGGGCCAATATTGCTCCATGGCCCACAAATGGACTACAGGCCACAAGTTTGAG
>JAFBJS010000159.1:0-75841 GCA_016785265.1 Paraplagusia blochii
TATTAAAGATGGCAGCAACTCCTCCTCCTCGTCGACCTGAGCTTCTGGGAATATGATCTCATAAGAATAAGATTTCATTGATCTTGCCAGATCATGTTCATCTCAAGTAGCAATAACTTGTTAGGAGACTCATTGCCTTTTAATGAGACTTTGTGCTGGTGACCATGACCTATTTTCCTTTCACTTGCTGCAAAACCCTGTCTTGAGACATTCCCTTGTCTCTGGTGGATACTGCATAGTGTAATTACTCTGGCTCCCAATTTAATTCCACTCTGTGTCCTGCATTTGTGTCTTCTGTGTTTATCGCAACAGAATCATTTTTACCTTGGTAGAAAGTATCCTGTGGGTCTTCTTTCAGCATGTCCACTGCTGCACTGAGGTCTTTTTTAGCAATTGTGGCATGACTTGCAAGTGTCTGAGGCATGTGAGCAATGTCATTCATCAGAAATAAAAACTCATCTGTGGAAAAAAGGTGTCCGCATTTATAATTAAATAAAGTTATATTCCTTATTAGTTATATGTGAAAAATAAATCATTAACTCACTCAATTACTTCTTTTTTCCATCATGACTGTACACCATGGTCATTTCATCTTTACATCTCAGGGTCAAAAGCAACTACTGAAGCCCAATTTCATACCTATGTTTAGGAATGTCCGATATAACATTTACTGATACCGATATTAACCTATATTTCCCAAAAAAATAATTCCCGATACTGATATGAACCGATACCAATATAGGCAACCAATTGCCCCTAAATGGCGTTTCACTGACAAATGTCAAGAAATACTTTTTTCAAATACACTTACAATAGTCATAACATACAGTAACATAGCACGGCTCGAGAAACTCCACACGTTTAGTAAAAACAGCATCTTGAACAGGAGAGAACGGCTGGTTCTCCAGGACGATGAACTCTGTGAAGTTTGTCTGATTTCTTTTGCTCTTCTCTGTTCTTTACCGTATTTAACTCTTAATCGAGAGACAGCTGCTACTGCTGCTGCTGTGTTGTCGTTTCACTGAGTCCATTCCGTGTTGTTTTTCTTTACTTTGCTGCATAAAACACCTCGTGAAAAAGTGATTATATCTTATCCTCCATCCGCACATGACCAGCTTCTTGCAGTCATTAAGAATTACAGTTTTCTATCCACAACAAACTCCAGACCACGGACATTTACTTTAGCATCGATTATTGTTGTTCTCCCTTTAAATGACATCATTAATCACATGCCGGAAAGTGTCAGTACTGCTGACACAGTTCCTCATAAGGAAGTCCTGCATATTTGCTGACACTGTGGCTAACCCCTTCCCCCTTATTCCTCATTGTTATATAAATATAAAATACCCACAATTTTATGTATGTCCTTCAACTGATATTATTAGCCCAATATTAGCACAAACATATTTTTCTTTTGATATTAAAAATTCCAAAGTGCAACGCCTGGATTTCTAGATATGATATGATTCAGTGGATATTGGAATGGCAAAATAAGTGTTTGGACAAAATTGAGATATCTGCAAAAATTTAGATTAGACATTAGTTCCAATGGACACTGCAACAATTCCAACCCCAGTTTCTAGGGGTTGTCTGTACGAACGTCTGTTCACGTTATCACTCTATACAATCCGAGGACGGGGTGAGATTGGACTGCTCACACAGTACAACCATTCACGACACGTCTGACTCCTGTAGCCTGTCAAGAATGGTTGAGCTATTAAATCAATGAGTGAATTTGAGTAATATGATTATTATAAGTTTAATCTAAAGAATGAAATATAATAAGATCTAATTCCTTTTTGATGATGAAATGTTTTCACATATATATGTTCGTTTCTAAACAGAGAATGAAATCATGAAAAGAAGTGAAATGATCAAATGGTTATTGTTGTTTTATATACGATGATGTTTAAAATGATAACAGGAAAAATAATGTTATGATCCTTATTATGATTCATAGAAAAAAGTGAAATGATTAAATGACTATTGTCTTATCAGACACTGCTCACACTTGGAGACTCTCATTTCTCTTACACAGTTTAGATAGAAAGAATAGGACGACGCAGAGATAGTTAGACTAGAGCAGGGGTTTTCAAAGTGTGGGTAGGGCCCCCTGGGGGGGCGCGGTGCGATGCTGCATGTGACCCTGGGGAACAAGCTTTTTTTTCCGCCGTACTAGAATAAAGTGTAATTGCACATCCTTGTAAGTTGAACTATATCTCTTTTTTTGTTTCTTTATGTTAACAACGATATGATGTTATGCTGAGGTGTACCTAGAACTATTTTATAGACAAATGCTGTTATTTATAGTTGCGGCGGAGAGTGGTTGGTGGGTTTGGGGGCGCGAATTGTTTTCTTCTTGCTAGGGGGGGGCGTAACAGAAAAAGATTGGGAAGCACTGGACTAGAGGAAGGAAAGAAAACAAGAAGAAGAATAAGAGGACCTCCATCCACCTGTGAAGAGACTCTTGTTTTTCTTCAGGTTAGATAGAAATTGGACGACAGAAATAGTTAGATTGACGGGAAGAGCGGAGGTAAGAAAACTCTCATTTAATCTCAAGGATGACTTGTATGTGTCCTAGAAAAATTAGATTGAAAGAATTCAACAGAACAGAAGTAGTAAATCCGAAGGCCAGTAAACTTTCATCCATCCTCGGAGAAGGCCCTTATCTAGCATAGGTAGTCAGAAGGATAGAAAAGAAGACGAAGTAAATTTCCATCCACCCCCGAGGAGGACTCTCATCTCTCTAAGACGGATTAGATAGAAAGAATCAGGCAGAATAAAAATAGTTAGTCGGAAGGATAGCAGAAAACAGGGGAAGTTAGATCGAAGGAAGGAAAAGGGTAGTATTAAAAGGAAAGGAAGAAGAGGCTCGTGGATAGCAACGGGCAGAAGAAGAAGAAAAACAACCTCTCATTTATCTTTGAAGTAAAGAGAGCCCCAGTCAGAATCAGTTAGTCGTTAGATAGTAAGGGAAAAAAGAATTGGAATCGCGCACACTCCACCACTTCTCACTGCTTGCCATGGCGGCTGCTGGACAACCTAAGGAGAGCGGCCCCTTTGGAGATCCGGCCCTGTATATGCCCGGGAATGTAGCGTCTGACTCGGCCGCAGCTGTGAAACTCAACCAAGTACAGTGTGTCCCCGGCCAAGGACACTCTACTTCTCCCCTACTTCCAATCCACTGATAAGGACACAACAGGGTCAGCTTAGAAAAAGTTTATCAGAAAATGCCTCAGCACATTAATATTATCTTTCATCCTTACATTTAGAATTGTTGACTTATTATTGTTTTTTCTTGATGATTACATTGGCTTAAGATTGCTTATGTGCTGCTTCCCTGATCAATAAAATCATTTCAGTAAAGTTGTAACTTCTGACTGAAGGAGATTTTTGTCACCACTTTTCGCACACATTAAATAAGTTCTGGTTCATAGGTGGTTAATGGTCCATAAGTGGTAAATGGTCCATGAGTTAGTGGTATGTTAAGACAAAGGTCTGTCTATCCTTTTCAAATACCCCAGTTACATGCCCCCGACACCACTACAAAAGGTGTACAAAACATTACTCCGGCAACAAACAAGTGCCAGGATCATGAGAGGTGGGCTGTCACAAATGGGTGTGGTCGCATAGTGCACCACGGTTACTTGGGCTACTCACTGAGGTGTGCTAGTGATGGTAGCGGGGCGGACACCCAGAGGGACGACAGTTAGAGGCCGGAGCGAGTCACCTCGCCCACCGAGGAGGGTCAAGAAGAAGCGAAGCAAGGAGTGCTCCTCTCCCCCGCCGACCAGCCCCCCACCCAGTCTAGTACAATCTAACAAGCCAGAATTGCTTTGTATAAGCGTCTGTCTATATTTATATTGTATTTAATTACATTACAATACATTTGGCAAATATGGAAGTGGAAGATGTATGGATGTTCCAGTTGCTCCTTCTAATAACGCTTGCAAATAAATGTCTTATTAGACATGATTAGCTGGTCTGTCGATTCAACCACACTGCTCTGTGTTGTTTATAGATGACAGGTCTATACGTTTTTTTTATACGTTTTTCAAACCGATAAATTACTTAAAGGGCACTTTGAAATACAAAGAGCTTCTTTTTTGATACAGACTTTCAATGTAATAATAATTAGTTTTGGGACATACAATAGTAGACTCACTTCTTACCATTGCAGCCATTTCAAAATCATTGCAAGTGTAGCTGATTTAAAAGCACAGCAAGGAGTAATTTTTGGCTCTCTTGTTGACTAGTTGAGCCATTTTTTTCCAAAACGGCATCATGTTGGTGACCCATTGTAAACAGAAAGCTATGCAACACATCATATGTGTACATTTGTATAGATCCATGTGTACTTACTAACATAGAGTGAGATGTGTTGGGAATCAATAACCCTAAACCCAAAGTTTTGGTCCAGCAGCTGCCACTGTGTGAAAACAAACACAAGAAGATAACATGTTATAAAGGTGGGGATAACAACAATTTAAAATGTATTTATAAAACATAAATACAGTCTGGAACACAGTGTAATAGACAGTTTACATAAAAATGACTCTCTGTTAAATTTACATACAAAAGTTTAGTTGTAAGTAATTTGACTCCTTAGAGTTGAAGGAAGTTTTCTCAACAGAGGATGTTCATCAGTTCTTGGTTTATGTCAGAGGACACACTAGTAGTCACACTCCTCTAGTCCAATAGACAAAGGTGTGAAGTGTTTTTTATAATCACACCTTTTTTTAGACAGAAACTGCTCCTGGTGTTAATGAGCACATTACATGTCCAGATGTGAGTGGGAGTCGTTCACCCATCTACAGTTGACTGCTCTGGTAATGATGAGCAGTCAAACTTCCTAGGATGGGATCTCAAGGCTAAATGGTATGCAATAGACAATTGATGACACAACCTCTACCCCTATCTTTATTCAAGATTGGTTGTTCCAGATGAGCATAGATGGTTTCTTTTATTCTTTGCGCAAACCACTTGTCCTCCTTGTCCAAAATATGCACCCAACAGTCCTTGAAAGAGTGTCCCTTTTCTTTGAGATGGAGATAAAATGCTGAGTCCTGCCATGATGTACAGTATAATTGCTCTTCAATACCACAGCAGTCTTCTCTAGATGGCTGTGACCACAACAACTCCTATTATGTACTGTATTCAACTCCAAGGAGAACCATTGCTTACAACTTAACCTTTTGGATAACATGGCCTAAGTGAATGAGAACCTCCATAGACAAGACACCTTTTAGTTAAAGTCACACCTCAGTCTTCTGAAATTCAAACTTACCACCCATCACAATAAAAATAGTTTGTATCTATATACACAATGTGTAGCTATATTATGCACTGTAATCTTGATAACAAAAGCAACAAGCATACCACTTAACAATTACAATAGCCTTTTTTATTAGGTTGCATTTGCTGATTGCAGACCACAATACGGCAGACTTTATTGTAAACTGTATTGTAATGTTGTGTTTATTGTAATGTTGTGTCTTGTCTGTGCCTGGGATAGCGGGGAACGCAATATTGATACCCTTTTATGTTCTGTACATGTAAAGGTATTGACAATAAAGCTGACCTTGACCACAACCATATGGTCATGGACAACCAGATCTGATATCGCTCACATACTCAAATCTCACCCAAGAAGTGAGTAAGAGCTACCTGATTGAAGACATACTGGGCTAAAGAAGTGAGTCCAACAGTGATGAGCTGAGATGGGACCTTGAGAAAAAGCAATTGCAGGGGCAAAAGGCAGTGACTGACCCATATTACAAGCTGGAAACACAAGAGGGAGAGAAGAGGCTTTTCAGGTAGGTGGAGAAAAAGAAATAAGGCAAGCAAGGACTCAACACATATCAAAATGATGTCGCCCAGGGCCAGGTGCAGATGGAAAAGAGCAGGAGCAGTGTGGAAGTATTTTGAGGACATGCTAAACAAAGAAAACCCTTTGCAGAGGTAAGGAGAGATAGCCAAGAAAATCAGGGTATGCCAAGAGAAGTAACTGGAATGAAAGTGAAAAAAAAACTACACTAGTGGACATTACAAACAGTAACCCTCCCCACCCCCCTCCTTGACTCATCCTATGAATCTGAAGTGCCATCCCAGTTGTAACCCATAGAGTTCAATATGATGTCGGCCCATCTTTTGCAGCTCTTTCAGCTTCGACACTTCTGGGAAAGCCGTCCACAAGGTTGAGGAGTGTGTCTATAGGATATTTAAACCATTTTCCCAAAAGCGTATTTGTGAGGTCACGCACTGATGTTGGCTGAGAAGGCCTGGCTCTCAGTCTCTGAATCTATCCCAAAGGAGTTTAACCTTTGGTTGCAGTGCCAGTCAAGTTCATCCACACCAGACTCTGTCATGTACACTGGTGCAGTCATGTTGAGAAGGTGGACCACCCTAAACTGTTCCCACAAAATGGGAAGCATGGAATTGCCCAAAATGTTTTGGTATCCTGAAGCATTCGAATTTCCTTTCACTGGAACTAAGGGGCCAAGCCATTCCTGAAAATCAACCCCACACCATCCTCCTCCATCAAGTTTCACACTTGGCATAATGCAGGCCAAAATGTGTATATGTGACAGTTTGACTCAAATCTCATTGTAACTTGTTACAATGACAATAAAGGCTATCAATCAAATCAATCAATCAATGTACGTTTCTCCTGGCAACCTCCAAACCCAGACTAATCCATCAGATTGCCAGATTCATCACTTCAGAGAATGCGTCTCCACTGCTCTAGAGACCAGTGGCGGCGGACTTTACAGCACTGACAATCACCACTTTGCATTGCACTTGGTGATGTGTGGCTTGGATGCAGCTGTTTGGCCATG
Organism: Paraplagusia blochii; assembly: GCA_016785265.1. Classification (NCBI taxonomy): domain Eukaryota; kingdom Metazoa; phylum Chordata; class Actinopteri; order Pleuronectiformes; family Cynoglossidae; genus Paraplagusia; species Paraplagusia blochii. The sequence continues at coordinate 6,840 of JAFBJS010000159.1, forward strand.
GAAATCCATTCCATGAAGCTCTCTGCGTACTGTACTTCTCCGTCAGTCTACGTTGCCTACGACTTCGTGGCTGAGTTTCTGTTGTTCACAAACACTTGTATGTATTATAATAGAGCTGGCAACTGACTGGAATATTTAGAAGCAAGGAAATTTCACGACTAGTTTTGTTGCACAGGTGGAATCCTACCACAGTTCCACAGAGGAATTCACTTAGCTCCTAAGAGCAGCCAATTCCTTTAACAGTCTACATGCCTCAGTTCTGATCATTTAATGGGTGAGTGAATACTTTTGCTAATATAGTTTATATGCAGATATGGTGGGTGGGGCGTTTACAATGGATGCAGTCCTCCTGCGAGTTCTACGCTGGTAAATGCACTGCAGTGAGGGCAGGGGAGCCCAAATGATCTTGAATGCAGTCCTGACCACTCTCTGCAGGCGTTTGCAGTCCGTGATGGTGGTACTGTTGTACCACACTGTGATGCAGCCAATGAGGGTGGACTCAACAATGCAGCTGTAGAAGTTGCAGAGGATTTTTTGGGACATGCCAGACCTCCTCAGGAAGAAGAGTCTTTGCTGAGCCTTTTTTACCAGGATAAGTGCCCTTCTATAGGATGACAGGCGAAATCCAGCAATATAACAAGTACAGGAGAATATACATAGCTGCCAGTAATGATGTGGATGAAACTGTACCCAACAGTTTACCCATTGGTGCAAACTTCTACATGGAAAGCATAGGCACTCATGCCTGGGCCACAGTTAAAAAGCAGAAAAAAAAACTTACTTACTGAACACATCAATTCAGCCTCAGCAAAACAGGAAAAGGGCAGAATAAAAAAGAACTACAAAACACATCACAAAAGGTGATGTGACAGGTACAGGTGGTTTGAGAGAGGGGTGAAGGAAGCCATCTATGCCCAGCTGGAACAACCAACCTTGAATAGAGGGGGAGGTGTGTGTCAAATTGTCTGCTACATGCCATTCTGCCTTGAGATCCCAACCTAGGAAGTTTAACTGCTCATCAATACAAGAGCTGTCTTCTCTAGACGGGTGTGACAATGACTCCCATTCACACCTGGATACGGCTCATTAACAGGAGGAGTATCTGTCTAAAAAGGTGTTACCAAAATAACTCTTCTAGTGGTACAGGGAATATAGAGGAGTCTAACTACTAATATTCCCTCTGACATTTTTTTAGATTAGATGGCGCCACCCTAGTGGGAGCCTGTTGCAGTAGCTCCGGATAGATTCTGTCATTTTTTTTGTAGTTTTAGTGTATTTATCATTTATTTTTCGTGTTTATTTTTATACTGTTCTGTGCATCTTTGCAAAGCACAACGGCGAGATGCGTTTCAAACGGATTGGACACTTTTTACTTGTGTTATTTGCACTTTCGTCGCTCCGGATCACTGGGAGCCATGCCTACGGCACCGCTGGCCTTGTTTACAACCGCGATCAGCTGATGAGCCTGAGACGTCCGGTTTCCGGAAGTTTAAGCCCTACATTCCTGCAGTCATCACTGGAAATGTGAGGTCACTGGCAAATAAGGTGGATCTCGTCAGGACACAGAGGGAGTACAGAAAGTCCAGCATCATATGCTTCACGGAGACGTGGCTGCACGAGATGATACCGGACTCTAACATCGCTATTCCCAGCTTCCACACGGTTCAAGCCGACAGAGACACCAACGCGACCGACAAGACAAAAGGAGGGGGACACCCTGTGTTTGTGAATAACAAGTGGTGTCACTCTGGACACGTCTACGTTAAAGAGCAGGTCTGCAACCCGGACATCGAACTCGTCGCCGTAGAACTCCGTCCATATTATTTGCCGAGGGAATTTACCAGCGTTATCACCATCACTAATTACATCCCTCCATCTGGCAATGCGTAGGCAGCACACAGTTACTGCTGGATAACAAAACACCCTGGGGCCCTCATTATTACAGGTGACTTTAATCATGTTTCTCTCTCATCCACACTCCCATTCATTCCACCAGTTCGTAACATGCACCACTCGTGAAAATAAAACTTTGGACTTGTAGTATGCTAATGTTAAGGATGCGTACAGCTCCACTGCCCTGCCACCACTGGGCAGATCAGACCACAACCTAGTCCTGCTCTCACCATTATACCTGCCTGAGGTTAAGCAACACCCAGTCACAGTAAGGACAGTGAGGAAATGGTCTCCTGGGGGCATAGAAACACTACGAGGCACGTTGGAAGCTACAGACTGGGAGGCACTGTATGAGCCACACGGCGAGGACATTGATGAACTAACTGACTGTTTCTCAGAATACATTGGGTTCTGCATTGAGAACACCATACCCACTAAAGAAGTCCGTTGCTACCCAAATAACAAACCATGGGTTACCAGCGACCTGAAGGCCCTGCTCAATGAGAAGAAGAGGGCTTTCAGACAAGGGGACCGAGAAGAACTCAAATGTGTGCAAAGGCAGCTCAAACGCAGTATCAGGGAGAGCAGGGACAACTACAAAAGAAAGCTGGAGAAAAAACTGGAAGACAACAACACCAGGGACGTCTGGAGTGGGATGAGAGAGATCACCGGCTTGCAGGGGAGAGGTAGGGGTGCAGCTGATGGGGATGAACGATGGGCAAACAAGCTAAACACATTTTTCAATAGGTTCAACTCCACTCCTCCCTCCACCCCCAATGGCCCTTTCTGTTGAGCTGGGTAAGCTCAAACAGAGGAAGGCAGCCGGACCAGACCACACAAGCCCTCACATCCTGAAGACATGCTCCAGCCAGCTCTGTGGAGTTTTTTAGCACATCTTCAAACTGAGCCTACACCTTCAGAGAGTGCCTCTGCTCTGGAAAACATCCTGCCTGGTCCCAGTGCCCAAAAAGGGACGTCCTGCTGCACTGGAAGACTACAGGCCAGTGGCAATCCAGCCCAGACTGCTGGGCTGGATTGTGTTGAACGCCCCAGGGCCAAACTGGAGGACATGCAGGAGAGTGCACCCCTCATCACTTGGATCGATGACTACCTGACGGGCAGACCGCAGTTTGTGTGATCAGTAACATCAGGGCCCCCCCAGGGGACTGTGATGTCCCCCTTCCTCTTCACCACATGCACATCGGACTTCAAGTACTGCACTGAGTCATGTCATCTGCAGAAGTTCTCTGATGAAACAGCCATTTGGGGTGTGTGGAGGGGGCAGGGGAGGCAGAGTACAGGGACCTGGTCGACCACTTTGTAAATTGGTGTGGGGAGAACCACCTACAGCTGAACGTGACTTAGACGAGAGAGATGGGGGTGGACTTCCTCTCCTGTCAGCATCAGGGGGACAGATGTGGATATTGTTGACTCCTACAAGTACCTGGGTGCCATACTGGATAACAAACTGGACTGGTCCACCAACACAGAGGCCATCTATAAGAAAGGTCTGAGGCTGCTTTACTTTCTGAGGAAGCTCAGATCTTTTCTTTTTGCAACAAGATGCTGCAGATGTTCTATCAGTCAGTCGTTGCTAGCACTTTTTTCTATGCTGCAGTGTCCTGGGCTGCAGTGTTCATCAAGGCAAAGGACTGAACAAACTAGTCCAAAAGGCAGAGTCTGTTGTTGGCTCTAAACTCGTCACCCTGGAGGAGATGGTGGAAGACAGGATGCTAGCGAAACTGCTGGCAATCATGGACAACACCTCCCACCCCTTTTCCACACACTGGACAATCTTGAGAGCAGCTTCAGCAACAGACTCCTCCAACCCCGCTGCTCTAAGGAACGCTATAGCAAATCATTCGTACCCACTGCGATTAGCTCTACAACTAATCCACCTCTATTAGAGCCACAATCACACAACTGGACTAAATCTGCCTGTGAACTGCACCTTAACAACCCACCTGTTAGGTACATCACTATATACCATTGTGGTACAGATAATAGTCAATATTACATATTGGAGTTATGCCCATATACTTACACCTTGTACAATATATTACACTGTGTGTACACGTACACGTATATATATATATATACATACAGTACTGTTATCATCACTGCTACTGATGCACTAGTACTGTGCATATGTTTATACTGTTGTCTTATCATTCATCTATTTATTATTTACTTAACTTGTTTCTAAATGTACTGGTTCCATTATGCATTTGTACTTCAATATCTTCTCTTCAACCCTGTGTAAATATTCTTATGCCATCATGCTTATTTTCTGCAATCATACCTCCACTATGACTGTACATCCTTTAGCGAACATATATTGTTTGAATGCCTGGTACTTATTTTCTGTTATTCTGTTATTTTACTTTTCATTTATTATCCCTAGTGTTCTATTCACTATACCAGACTTCTGTAACAACCGAATTTCCCTCAGGGGATGAATAAAGTTATCTATCTATCTATCTATCTATCTATCTATCTATCTATCTATCTATCAACTAGAAACTGATGAAGTTCCTCAGTTGAGGAATGAAAAGTCTTCTAACTCCAAGTCCAGTTGCTTACAAGTAAACCCTTTTAGGAGGTCTGGATGAAGATAATAGACCAAAAAGTGTGGAAAGAGACTACTATTGGAGAAGAACAGTTTGGTTTCATGCCAGTAAGGAGCATTGTGCTCTGTCTAGCTTCTCCACCTGTTATTCATTGACCTGCGTAAGGCCTAGGATCAAGTCCCATGACAAGGAGGTTGATGAGAACAAAAGTAGGGCCGGATAAAAATGTGAGGCTGGTATACAACATGTACAGGGATGAGATGTATGTGAGGAGCAATCCGAAAGAGACAGTTGGGTTTATAATGAAAACGGGTTTAGACCAGTGTTCAGCTTTGAGTCCCTATCCAACCTGATCATAGACGTCATTGCCAAGAAAGTGAAGGAATCCCCACTCTGGAATCTGATAAGCCAGGGCTATCAGTTGGCAGTTGGTGGCCTAATTGTTAAGGAAGCGGACCTGGGTCCGCAAGGCCCCCGGTTCAAATCCCCCTACCGCCAAGTTACCACTGAGGTCCACTGAGCATGGCACTGTCCCCACTCACAGCTCCCTAGGCGCTCAAAGCTTCCCACTGTTCACGTTGGTGATGGGTTAAATACAGAGGTCATATTTCGTGGTGTGCAGTGGTGTGACTCACAATGTCACAATGGCAAGGAGTTTGCTTTCCTTTCCTAACTAAGCAAATCCAGATGGAGCACAGGAAACTGGACAAATCTGTCTGATGGACGATGCGAAGAAAGTAAAGGTTTACAAAGCGGGAGAGAGACAGGCTCTATCTTATGGAGTGGTGACATGGGCTATCAAGAAAACCCAAGGGAGTTTGTGACAGATGAGAATGCATGCTGAACCCATCCATGGACCATGTGAAAAACACTGAGCTCAGAGAGAGGTTTAAAGGGAGAGAACAGCACCAAAACAGAAGACAGAAGACTGTGGTGTTATGGTTACATGATGTGAGGAGAGTGACATCATTTGACAAGAAGGATGCTTGAGATAGAGTTCTTGGGGTACAGGATGTAGCCGACCAACAAAACTGGAAGTCCATGACCAGCAACGGCGATCCTTGTTTATAAGCTATTTTGTGTTAACAGCTCCTTCTGATTTTCAAGGAAAGCTATTTCAAGAGCACAACAGGACACCTCTCACCCTTCAGGTACTGGGGCTGAGGTTGTGGCTACAGATGTTAAGTTTGGGTGTGCGTATTAGTGTCTTCGGTATGTTCTGTGCGATGATCAGTAAAGTCTATTGGAACTTACACTTGTCTTCCTCACATTTCTTCACCTCACTCCAATATATATATGTATATATATATATATATATATATATATATATATATTATGGCTATATGTTGGTCTTTGCATGTGAATGTGTGTTTATGCATAACCAATATATTGTATAGAAATAACTTAGAAATAAAGTAATTCAGAATGATAGACAACTTCACATCATTTATTTATGCTGTTCTTTTTATGCAATTAATCTTATAATTTCTGAATCAAACATTGGTTTTAATGTTTGATTCAGGCGAGTGCCTGGTGTCCATGGGACACGGCCGGGCCGAGCCCGAAGTAGTGCCATGGACCCATCTTCAGCTTCATGTGGAGGTCAATTATCATCTTTGTAGTCGTGTCATCTGACCTCCGGCCGTATGTTTTGGACATTCGGGTGAAGAGAGGGGCTGATCTGTCAACTGATCATCACCTGGTAGTGAGTTGGCTTCGCTTACAGGGAGCAAAACTGGACAGACCCGGCAGACCCAAGAGGGTTTTTTGGGAACATCTAGCGGAACCCCCTGTGAGAGAGGCCTTTAACTCCTACCTCCGGGAGAACTTCGAACAGGTTCCGAGGGAGTGGGAAGACATTGAGTCTGAATGGACCAGGTTTTTTCCTCCATTGTAGAAGCAGCTGTCTGAAGCTGTGAACGTAAAGCCTCAGGTGCCTGTTGGGGCGGCAATCCCCGAACTCAGTGGTGGACACCGGAGGTTGGGGATGCAGTGAAGCTCAAGAAGGAGTCCTACCGACCCTGGCTGGCTTGGGGAACTCCTGAGGCTACCGACAGGTACAGGCTGGCTAAGTGGGCCATGGCGCGGGCAGTGGCAGAAACAAAAACTCGGGCGTGGGAAAAGTTTGGGGAGGCCATGGAGGAAGATTATCGGTTGGCCTCGAAGAAATTCTGGCAAACCATCCAGCGCCTCAGAACCTGGGGTGGTGGTCCCTATTTTAAAAAAGGGTTCTGTTGGTTCTGGTTCTGTTCATCACTTAATGGACAGAATTTCTAGGCGCTGTCAGGTGCAGGGCGGGGTCCAGTTCGGCGGACACCAGATTTCATCTCTGCTGTTTGCAGATGATGTTGTTCTGTTGGCCCCATCAAACCAGGACCTACAGCATGCACTGGGGCGGTCCGAGTGTGAAGCGGCTGACATGAAAATTAGCACCTCTAAGGCTGAGGCCATGGTTCCTCGACCGGAAAAAGGTGGCAAGTACCCTCCAGGTCGGGGGAGAGATCCTGCCACAAGTGTTTAAGTATCTTGGGGTCATGTTCACGAGTGGGGGAAGGATGGGGCAGCGACCTCAGTAATGTGCTCACTGTATCGAATAAATCAAACATTAAGCCTAAAAAATGTATACCAATTTGAATTATAAAAATTTTGTACGTATGGCACATGATTATTGATGTAATTTAAAGAGACAACAATGATCAATGCTACATGCAAAATGTCCGTGGTCTGCAGTTTTTTGTGGATAGAAAACTGTAATTCTTAATGACTGCAAGGAGCTAGTCATGGGAGGGTGGGGGGTAAGGTTTTATATTTTATCATGAGGTGTTTTTATGCAGCAAAGTAAAGAAAAACAACAATGGACTCAGTGAATCGACAACAACACAGCAGCAGCTCTCTCAAAGAGTCAGAGTTAAATACGGAAATTTATGACTTTATGGTCTTGGAGAAACAGCCACTCTTTCCAGTTCATGTTTTTACTAAACGTGTGGAGTTTCTCGAGCTGTGCTATGTCAGGACTAGTCGCATTCGAAACAAATACTTACCGGGCATTTGCCAGTGAAACTCCATTCGGTTTTGTCTCTCATGCCATCAACAAGAAGAGTCTTTTACATTGTGACAATGCTGAAATGTTTTTTCCTTAAAGAGGGCCTTTTACTCTTATACTGCTGCTGTTTCTATCTGTGCCCATTTTATATTTCCTACTGTTGTGAGGTCTGTATGAGCTCGGTTTATAATGTCGGTAATCAATGTTTTTGGAAAGTTATTCTGTCCAACACTAGACATATCTTGTTTACATCAAATGCTGCACAAAGAATCATAGGACTGTTTCAGACAAAATGATAAAAAAAATGAGTAATCTTTCTACATATATAGAGCGAGAAATTTTGGTATATTTTTTACCATTTTGTCTGCCTTTAGTCTGTATCACAATAATTCAAGGGAAAATTACTTGCATATATTGGTTCATATTGGTATCAATAAATGTTAATATCAGACATCCCTAAAATATACTGTGTGTATATATAAATATCCACAAAAGAAAGATAAATGTTGAAATGTTTTTTTTTTAATGTTAACTATGCCCATTGTACATATATTTAAAACCTTTAGAGTCTTATTTTTATTTTATTTTATTGTGCAATGTTATGACACAAAAAACTTCACAGCTGTTGTTTGGAGCAGAATTCACTGGTGTTTACACCAGTATTGCTGCTCTAAAATTACTAACCAAGTAAAATTACTAAACATTTTTACAAATAAAATGACAGTGGGCAAGATGATTACAATATAATAAAGAGGATTAATAAAATAACACCTTTATATACACCCATGAAACAAATACCCATGTGTTATCTATCAAAGTGTAAAATCAGATTTTTCTTTAACTTACTGCCACCTCCACATGGTCTGTGCCTCTGTTGTTCTGCTTGTGAATAACTTCAAAGAAGTACCTCCTCTCTGCAAAAAGCCTGTTAAAACAACATCAACATGAGAATAAAAATTAACATGAACAAAGCAAACATATGAACAGTGCCATCACATAGTGCCACAACTGAACAGTCTAGCTCAGGTGTGACCAACTCTTTTGACCTAGGCCCACATTTGGAAATTGGAAAAGGGAGTAGGTGTTACGGTTGGGTTTCTTCAACGACGACATAGTTGGACCCAAAAGCAGCACTGGGAGACTCTTCTTAAGTGTTCAAAGATTTATTAACAGAAAAACAACAAAACCTGACATAAACGAAACATAGACTTTACCATGTACATGAACTCTTAACTGTAATCTTCATAAATGGCTTGGCTACTCTAGCCCAAACCAAACCTGATAGCAATACATGAAAACTCCAAACAATACCTCACAACTGTTCCAAACATTTCCAAACAACTCCTGACAAACAAGACGATGATCCCACAGAGACTGAGAGAAGGGTATATACAGTATACTAAGGTCATTAGTCTCACATGAGTGAGACTAATGACAAAGACACAGATGATTGTGATAACACTAATTCCCCAATACCAGACAACAGTGGGAAAAAGGAAAGAGGCAGAGAGACCTGAGAGTTGGGTCAGAAGTGGATAGATGCAGTTAATTAACAAATGAAGTCAAATGAGACATAGAATTCAAATTATAACGGCTAACATGCTATGTACTCGGGAAGTGTTTTCTTTAGCATCTATTGTTGAAATGTAAACTTTGCAGGAAAAAGACAGAAGTACCACCATTATTTGCCCATTCATGGTGTGGTCCTTTGTTATCACGATGGATGGATGGATGGATGGATGGATCGTTCTAAGTTGTTGCTTTGTGTTTTTTTAAACAGATGACTTAGATCAGGGGTATTCAACTAAAACACCAAGAGGTCCAGTCAGAAAAAAATTATTCAAATAAAGGTCCGGAACATCATGTCCAACTTGCCAGAATGTTATGTATACTATAATATTATATAATATTATATAATATATATGTTGTAGTAGTATTAACATCTTCCGTGGTCAGCCAGTTACTGACCCCTGACTTAGGTGATATACAGATGATACATATCTATAGTCCGTGGTCTATGTCTTCATTCTGAAGAAATTAAAGTATGCTCAGCAGCTGGACAAAGCTAAGAGGTAAAAAAAACTCTACTGCTCCCACTGTCATTTCAGCAAATGACTGCATCAGTTATGTAAGCAATGTTTACAACAAAAGACAAAAAAAAGTCTTCTTCTTTTGGCTTATCCCGTTGCCACAGCGAGTCAACAATTTCCATCTCACCCTGTCCTCCGCATCCTCAACTCCGACTACCTAAGGTGGAGGTAGTCCGACTACCTAAGGTGGAGGTGGGACTTCCTTGAGGAAGTCCCACCTCCACCTTAAAGTCTTCTGTCCTTCCAACAGCATACCTCACCACCATCGTGCTGTTCTCATACATATCCTGCACCAGTCTGACATACTTCTCTGCCACTCCTGACTTCCTCATACAAAACCACAGTTCCTCCCTTGGAACTCTGTCATAGGCCATTTCAAATCTACAAAACCACAATGAAGCTCCTTCTGACCCTCTCTGTACTTCTCCATCAACATCCTAAAGGCAAATATTGCATCTGTGGTACTCTTTCTCGGCACAAAACCATACTGTTCGCAAATCTCTACCGCTTTCCTCAACTGAGCCTCAACTACTCTTTCCCAAATCTCAATGGTATGGGTCATCAACTTTATCCCTCTGTAATTGCTACAACTCCGCACATCACCCTTCTTGTAAATTGGCACAAGAACGCTTTTCCTCCACTCATCAGGCATCTTGTCGGTCTCTAAAATTCTATTGAAGAGCCGAGTGAGAAAACTTACCGCTTCTTCCCCCAAGCACTTCCATACCTCCACTGGTATGTCATCGGGACCGACTGCCTTTCCACTCCTCATCTTCTTCAGAGCTTTTCTAACTTTATCCTTTCTAATCTGATCTACCTTCTCCCTGTTGGGAACTGGCTCCTCATTCCTACGCTCCCTATCATTTTCCTTATTTAACTCCTCAAAGTTCTCCCTCCATCTTCCCAGCACACGTTCCTCACAGGTGATGACATTTCCATCTCTGTCCATAATTAATCTCACCTGCAGCACATCCTTCCCAGATTGGTTTCTCTGCCTTGCCAATCTGTATAACTCTTTTTCTCCTTCCTTTGTGTCTAACCTTTCGTACAACTCCTCGTATGCCTTTTGTTTGGCCTTGGCCACTTCCCTCTTCACCTACCTTGCCCTCTCTCTGTACTCCAGTCTATTCTCCTCTGCTCTGTCATTATCCCATCTCTTCTTTGCTAGTCTCTTCCTCTGGACACTCTCCCGGACCTCATCATTCCACCACCAGGTCTCTTTGTCCTCCTTTCTCTGTCCCGAGGAAACACCTACAGAGGAAACACCTAGCACCTTCATAGCTGTCTCCCTAATGACTCTAGCAGTGGTCTCCCAATCATCTGGGAATTCCCCACCAGAGCCCAACACTGTTCGGACTTCTTTTCCAAAGTCATCACAGCATTCCTCTTTCCTTAACTTCCACCACTTGATCTTCTGCTCTGTCTTCACCTTCTTCTCACCTCCATTGCCCATCCAGCTTGCACACTACCATCCTATGATGTTTGGCTACACTCTCACCTGCCATCACTTTATTTCCTGCACATTACCTCTTCTACAGAGAATGTTATCTACCTGAGTGGACCTGCCTCCACTCTTGTATGTCACCTGATGTTCCTCTCTCTTTTGGGAATAGGTGTTTACCACGGCCATTTCCATTCTTTTTGCAAAATCCACTACTGCCTGTCCTTCCAAATCACTATCCCTAACTCCAAACCGGCCCATCACTTCCACATCCCCTCTGTTCCCTTCTCCTACATGGCCATTGAAATCTGCTCCAATCACCACTCTCTCTCCCCTGGGGATGCTCCTTACAACCAAATCCAGCTCATTCCAAAACTTCTCCTTCTCTGCTAACTCACAGCCTACCCGTGGAGCATAACCACTGACAACATTCAAGATCACTCCTTATATTTCTACCTTCACACACATCAACCTGTCTGACACTTGTTTCACATCCACCACATTACTTGCATACTTTTCCCCCGATGATCACTCCTACTCCATTTCTCTTCCCATCTAATCCATGGTAGAATAACTTAAAACCTCCCCCAATGTTTCTAGCCCTGCTGCCTTTCCACCTGGTCTCTTGCACATCCACTCTTCTTCTTTCCATCATGTCAGCTAGCTCCCTACCTTTCCCTGTCATTGTACCTACATTCAGGGTTCCCACTTTCAGACCAACACTTCTAACCTTCCTCTTTTCCCTCTTTGTTTTAATCAATCTCCCTCCTCTTCTTTGTCTTCGACCAACAGTAGTCCAACAGTACCCTGTAGGTTGGCGGTCGTTGTTAACCCGGGCCCCGACCAATCCGGTATGGAAATCTTTTTGTTGTCTCGCATCATAGATTTGGCAAAATGTTTTTACGCTGAATGCCCTTTCTGACGCAACCCTCACCATTTATTTGGACTTGGGACCGACACTAAAAAACACTGGCTCTCTAGAGGCTGGGTTAAAAGAAAAAAAAAATTCTTGAAAAGTCAGTTTGTAACAGGTTCTGTGGAATACCTCACAGCAGATGAGGCATTCGGCGTAAAACTTTGGCCAAATCAATAAAATAATTTCCATACTGGTTTAGTCGAGGCCGGGTTAACAACAAATGCCAACAGTGCTCTTGACTTAGAGCAGTCATGGGCAAACTTTTTGATTAAAAATAAAATAATAAAAATTTTTGAATAAAAAAAAAATATAGCACCTAATACAGGAGAAAATGCTTTAAGTGTATTCTGTGCTATCTGTAAGGGAAATGCAGAAAAAACATAAGTATATCATCATATAAATTAGGAGATCAATTTTCAATAGTTTGGTGGGTGGGGTTTAAATATCAAATGGGCTACATCTGGCCAGAGGGCCCTGGTTCCCCAGGTCTGACTTAGAGAGTACTGTTGGAAATTGGACTACTGTTGGTCAAAGACAAAGAGGAAGTGGCAGAATATAGGTACAAATACATTGACTCACTGTGGCTACCCCTGAAAAAGGGACAAGCCAAACGGATACGAAGAGAAATGAGTAAGCATTAAAAAAAAAAAAAAAAACCACAGAAAATGAACAAGAAAGAGTCTGTGGATCAGGGTTCATAAACTATAGTATTTACCAAAAAATGTAAAAAGTAAATCTATAAAAAATAAAAATTTACTATATATATACTGGTGAAGCAATGCTGTTATTGTGACAATACATTTACTGTGATGGTGTGAAATTTAGATTATTACGATCGAATTGTTTTTTTCTGATGTATAGGCAACGTCAGCATATTGTCAACGCAGTAGTTGATCAATGCTTGTCTCTGTGAATTACCACTCTGAAATCACCACGGTAACACTCAACTTTCATATCTAGTTGGGGAAGTAACAAATGACCTGCAGTCATTGAGAGCCTTGCTCTAAAACCAGTAACTTACCTAACAGGCCTTGAAATCTGACTTGCATACTTCTCAAACTCGCCCGGAGCTGTCCACTCTGTGCCCGTCTAGAAATCAAAGTCACATGGAAAGAGAGAATAGAAAAATAATAAGAAAATATATTTACATATTTATTTTTCATATTTATTTTTCCTTTTTAAATTAGTTATATTACTACCATCCCAACCCAGGCCAGTAACTCCACATGGAGGGGGGAATCGTCAGTGCTGAGCCACAGTTCAGAGTTGTCTTTCGAGCTTATAGCAAAAACAAATTCCCCTGTATTACAGAAACGAAGCATCAAAGAATTGAAAATATAATCTGGGCAGAACAATGTAAGCATGTGATGCAAATTAAAACATGGTGTACCATCAGTATATGGATGCAGATAACCAAATATCCTTAGTCCATAGTTTGTCCACTGCGGTGAGACTGCAAGCTTGTTCACTGTAATACGAGACTGCAAGAGTGAAAGTGGAAAGGTAATGATGAGGTAAACAGGTTAAAGAGCAACCTTTACAAAGTTGCTAAATAGATTGGGAAAGCAACCATGTGAAAAATCTCTTAGGCTGGTTAACATAAAAAGATTGCTGTCGTTACATTATGATAAAAATTCCTAACATGTTCTTTAAGAATATTAGTATTTTAATGAGTTAACAGCTCCAGCATTATTAGCTATAATGATTTTTGATGTATATCTTTCTGGACTATAAGTTGCTTCTTGTATAGGTAACGCCTGCCGAAGGATGACAAAAGAGGAGCAACAAATGCTGGAACAGAACAGTGTGTTCTCTGTCTGTGTGGAAAAAACAGAAGTTAAAGAGATTGTGGGGACCTGACCTATCAGTTCCATACGGAGACGCACTTAAAAACCTAAAATCTTTCATAAATCAGTAGTGCATCTCATAATACGGTGCACCTTTTGTGTGGATTCTGGTTGTGTTTACTGACCTTGAATGGCAGTTAGTAGTAATATGTCAAAATGTTTAAGCACAACTTTGCGGGGGTATGCTGCATGGACTGTCGGAGCATTACATCTCCTGTAGTGCAGCCTAACAGATTATATGATTTCATTGAAATGTTATGGTGTGTGTATTAGGACCCCAAATTGCCACTGGAGAGACACGCTTATGAAGGAGATTTCAAACCGAAAGTGCTAAAAAGAAACAACTCATCAACAGCAATGACTCAGATAATGATGAGACAGAACTGAGCATCCTTAATGTTTAAATTATTGTTAAAACAGTTTAAATCAGACTATGAAGATGAAGAATTTATGGTAGTGAACTAAAAAAAGGTACGTGTAATGTTTATTTATTATGTGAAACAACATAAAGTGTTAAGTGTTATTCTAAATAAGTTGAATTAAGTTTGCTTGTCTGACTCTTGAAGATGGTTAAAAAATATTTCACCTACTGGAAGACAACACAGAGTATTTTTGAATACAATTGAAACACGGTTGCGGGGATTACTGCAGTGGTTTTGGTAATGTAGCATTGATGAGCAATGATCAATATGTTCTTGTGTTTAATAAAATAAACAAAAAGTTTCAATTTAAAGTGACTGTGAATTTCCCTGGGTCATTTTAATTGTCTGTCATTTTCTTTGTCTCTTTTTCTTTCTCTCTCTTATTCTCTTTCTTCTTTGCCTGGTTTGACACATTTTCTAAATATTATATAAAATGTTGGAGAGTTGGAATGTAGGTGTTTCTGCTCATGCTTTAGCATGAGTTTACAATTCAATATCAGATCGATCTCATCTCTGATCTCCATGTAGTTTGCATGTACTTCAGTGTGTTTCTGCTTTCATGGTTTGACCTGTTTCATTGTTACACTTACATGAGGATACATAGGGTAGTGTTGATTCTCTCGAAGTTGTGCTGTGGAACTACCACACCAGTCTTCGAAGATGTGCAGATTGGCCCGACCCTTAAACTGCATTAGTAGAGGTAGTGGGAAAAACATAATACAGATCTTATTCACATGTAGAAACTAGTAAGTTTCTAAAAATTGCTGTCCAAACTTCACCAATAACTAACAAATCTAACAGTCTTACGTTGTATTTTGTACCACATGGAACAAAAACTGCTCATTATCGGGAAAACCTCCCTTGGGTTCCCAAGGTGGGGGCGCAGATGAAATGAACACACAAAACAAAACTCAGCCTACTGCTCTAATTGTATACTCAAAAGTATATAAATCAAATATATATTATTGCAAAAAAGCTGTCATTTTATATAATTCACAAAAATGAACAAGGTGTAAAATAACTAGATGACAGTGTTGGCTTAGCAGATTACGGAAAAGGACTCGAGTCCAGTCCAGGTTGCCACTTAGATGACATGAGCATAGCATAGTGTGCTCATTTGGGTGCCGGTTGTGAAGAATATTGCCCCTGTGACCCGGTAACTGATGAGAGGATGAAGATGAATTAATTCATGTGTAAAATAAGCAAATCTGTTTTTTTGGTCACAGGGGCACAGTCATTTTTATATGAACAAAAGGATACCTGAGCTGAAACAGCATTACACATTAATGCAGAACCACTGGATTAATGTGTAATGCCTGTTGTTTTTCCCATTGGTGATGGGGTTGCAGTTTCATTTTTATCCTAAAAAGTCATGTTGTATAAAACCTCTTGCGGTCATACAGTATGTACACAGAGCAATAAAAACCTCTTTTTCTCAAGTGGACTCTAGATGTTGATGTTCTTGGTCACAAGGGAAGGGATAAAATGTAAGCTATCAGATAAAAGGCATACATAATAATTAATGCAAAGTACGCATTTTACTACAACATGTGCATCTGAACAGCTCAAATTTAAGTACAGAAGGAGGTTTGGCCCTGAAGGTGACCTGAAATAGGCTGGATTACAAAGTCAGAGATAAAACAGTTTTGTCTGCTTAAAATTTTAATTAAAAAATTACAATTTAGAAATATTAAAAATTAGAGCATTAATAAAAGAAATGTTCCTCATCAGAGGGGTTCATTTTTCAATGTTGCTGAAATGCCTGTTTACAACTTGGAGGTGCTTATTTTGCCATACGTAGCTGTGTAGTTTTGCCATTTTTAATGTAAAATATTCCCACTGAGCAGAGATTTTATATTATTTTTACATTCACTTTGCTGCTGTATGCTAGTATCTATTTTGTAAAATGTGGAGTGGAATTCTTAAGTTTACAGTCATCTAAACCAGCTACTGGCAAAAATACTTGAACTCTTTTTTCAGCAGATAAGGCTTAGACATGGTTGATATAAATAAAATATTTACAGTGGGTATCCTAGCCAATACTTTGTTGTCTTGGATTGGTAAGACCCACAGTACTAATACTTCATCAGATTTGCCCCATCCCTTCGGGTAACCCATGTTACCATATAACGGAAACGGGTCTTTCATTCATTTTCTTCACTTTGTCCTGCAGAGTAAATGATTGTATCTAATTTGTTTAACAAATGGTAACTAAGGAAACTAAGTTGCATTAAATTGTTTGGCACACCCATGTATAGAGTAGCTTATTTCCTCCAATTGCAATGCATTAAATGCAACGGAGCTCTTTAGAGGTTCACTAAATCACCAACCTATAAGTGTGACCACTGCTGACCATTCAGTTTGTCAAAATCCCAATCTTTGCATGTAGGTTCACAAATATGTGTACTTCTAATATATGGTATATGACAATAATAACACATACACACCTCTGGTTTCCAGGTTTGAGCAGAAAACCTAAAGCGCCACCCTGCTGTGTCTTCCGTGTTGTTAAATCTCTGTTGGTAATGTACACATACATAGTCTCTGAAAACTTTCTTTAAATATCAGTATTTGGGTGATGAAACTGCATACAATCCTTACCGATTTATGAGAGCCAGCTCTCATCCAGCTACTGCCAATGTCAGCTTCAGGACTTGTACCTGAGAAATAAAGAGAAAAAAAAAAAAAAAAAGGAAAGTAAGCTAATGTAGTCTTTTCACATAGCTAAAATTGCATAACACTCAGTGAGTTTTCTAAAAAGCTCCTGTAAGAATGCTGGCCTAATTATTCTTAGGCCAGCATTCTTACATTCTTATTCTTTTTCCCACGTCCACTAGGATATCAATAAAAACATGTGAATACATAAATAAATAATTTAGAACTATATTAATCCCTAGGGAGTATCCTTCGGGAAATTATGCCTCTGCATTTAACCCCTTCACCGTAGTGAGCAGGGCTGCTGGCTGGGCCAGCGCCCAGGGAGCCCTGAGCACTCAGGGCACCTCAGCAGTAACTTTGCAAAAGGGGTATTCAAACTTTAGACACAACAGACTTCATTAACTTAGTACTGTACTACTAAGTACTGTTAATTTCCATTACAGGGTGTTCTCACTATACACAGACTTCTGTCAACATATAAAGTAGAACTGTAAAAAATGAACACTGAAACACTGTTGTCTGTGCAAGGTGTAGTACAAACAATTGTAAACAACATTAGAGGTTGCAAAATCGCTCTCAAAACACCTGTGGAAATGAATATATATAATAATAACTGCAGAAACCTATTGCACTGCCCCTTAACAAATAAAGCTGTAGTTGGGCCTATTGATATATAGTGGTGGGGTTGCATTTATAGTTAAATGAGTACAGTACCAGAGGTGACAATAATGTCCGTAGCTCCTGTATGTTGTAATGCGGCATTGCCTGCAATTGCAAATTTGTTACAGTTCACTCTCAAAAGTGAATATGATTTGATCAAGCATGTGACTGACATTCAGGGACATTCAATGGTGAAGAAACCAACAAAATCATTCTGCTGTAAAATTACAGGGCGCTGGAGGTTTTAATGGTGCACCTCAGTGTTTGTAAACAACCACGTGGGGCTGTCGGTGAACTGTAGCTTCAAAGGGTGTGTGGACCAGGCAGTGAAGTCTGTCATTATATCCAGGGTGGAGGCCTTAAAACAAACGTAACTTAGTGACTTTGGAGCCAATTTCTAAAGTGGAGGTCGTAGAAAGTAGGATCAGTATATTTTTATCCTCGTCTGAAGGCCTCGTCTGGAGACCGCTGAACTCCATACCTACTACAGTACTTTTCTTTACCTCTGTCTCAGAACATCATAAAGAGACAGATACAGTCTTTTCCTCTCTTTTAGTATCATTAAAATTGATTTTATGAAATACTTTTTTAATTTAATTCATAATATCATATTTTGCTAGTCTTTTTTAATTTAATGGTGGACAAAAAAAGTCTCAATCACTTTTGTTTAATGGAGGCATTATTTTACTCATCTATTTTCCAGAAAACTCGAGAACACTTCATTCAGATTTCTGTTTCTGGGCTGTTTCTGATAATAAGTAGTTTTGGAGTGAGTTATGAGTATGATAGTAAAGAACTGAAAGAAAAATATCAAGAAAAGAACTTCTTGTTCTCAGAGAAATTAGTTTAAAAAATTTCAATATGCTATGCAATATGCAATATGCAATATGCTAATCTGCTATGGTGTGGATTAAAAACAGGATGTGGAGGTACAGGTTTAATATTTACTGCAGTGAATATTTGTAATTTGTGTTGACTTATGATTCAAACAATTCAAACTGTTAAAAAGGAGTTATTAAGGAATTGAGATGTTGGTGAAACCATATTAGTAAATAGGTACAACAGTAACCATTCATTAGTTGTCTGGCACATGTTTTACAGGTTATAAAGCATGTAGTACAGCTATTCTTTTTTTTATACTGCATTCCTGTGTTTTTTGCACTATAATGTTCCCCTTTTGTACCTTTTGGCTTGGTTTATGACATGAGTGCCACAAATAGGAAGCAGGGCCAGCATTCTCCACAACCGTCACACAAATCACAGTGCACCACACTTTGAGCATTCCTGTGGGTTGTGAACCACATATTTGTTTCACTTTTGTTATTTTTGCACTTATAATTGTGAAATAGCACCCTGCCAACCTTGTCCAAAATAAATAAATAATTATTTGTATTATCATTATACTTCTGCATTTTGGATGACAGTAGAGCTGGAGTATATAAATATCCTGAAGCCCTCAGGATACAAGCTACTCTAAACACGTTTTCCAAATTACAACTAAACAACCTTTGCTAGATTAGAAGCATCAGGTTACAACTGCCCCCCACGCGTTGTTTTTTGGAACACATCCTGTGGGTAGACCATGGGGGCTACCAGGTGTCCCCGGGCACCAGGTTAGTGACCCCTGGTCCCTGGTGATCAAAATGTCACATAAGAGGAGCAAATTTACATTTGCCCAAGCCTTGCACCTGCACTCCAATAAATTGGATAGAGCGCTACCTGAGAAGACGACATCTCAGTCTCCTCCTCACTCAGTCTGTAGCAGCAGCTGCCAATTATATGAATATTAAATTTGCTAAAATACAGATTTCCGTGTTATTTAGTTTTTTGAAGGCATCATAACAAAATTAAACGAGTAATAAAACAATACCTCAGATCTTGGAAAATGGAAAAAATACAATGCATAATCCAAGGAGCGTGAGAAACAGAAGAGCATGCTCAGTGTTTAATGTTTTAATAAAAAAAAAAGATTTATCACAATTCAAGAAAGAAATTAAAAAAGAAAAAAACAAAAGAGAGGGAAGTGTCAGTCTGACAAGGGTTTACAGCTCAGGAATGTGTGCATATATGGGATGTAAGTCTCAGACATGTATACACATGCCAGAATTGGGTCTAGAGACTGTACAGGTGTTTCCACCTCATTTCAGTGTAACTGCATCTACTGGAGTGACCTTGGTCATAATTTGTGATTTTTAAAAGCTAGGATAAGTAACAAAAATAACACTATTTTTTCAAGTGGTGACACCATTAGTTTAACATTAGTTTGACAACTATTTTTTCCCCCTGGCCAGGGGGTTGGAGTAACAAAAGCATATAAAAGATTGTGACAATTCCGGTCTTTAATAAGTTAGAGTTTAACCAAGACCATCTTACTTTGCATAAAGAAAGGCAAACTAAACAAGGGAGTGGCTTATGCCTCTGTGCCATATAATCTTTATTGTCATGTTATTACGACACCTTACTGAGTGCTTACAGAGTGAGTTAGAATAGAAATTTGACTAAATATAATTTATCATTCATACATTTCTATGTAGAAAAAAAATCTACCAAAGAGCACTTACAGTAGATAAGGTAACATAACTTTCAATTAGGTCAGAGAATACAAAGTGGGGCACAGAAAAAAACATTGAAAAAGGTGACAGTGATGTGGGCTGCACCCTAAACCACTGCATGGTGATGGATTAAGTGTATATCACATATTTCATTGTGTGAGGTGGTGTGAAATAACAAATACAGTTTTTACTCTGTGTATTGCACTTGTCCTTCAGATTTTTTTTATTGTAATCTTGTGAGAGTACAATTAATTTGCAGGATTCTGTGGTTATTTTTTAAAATCCATTATTTTTGTGTTTAAAATCATTCTAAACCAAAAAAATGAAAAAAAATAGAAATAAATGTAAAGAAAAAATGTAGCAACTTTTTTTTCTTTCGGCTTGTCTCTTATTAAGTAGTTTCTAAATTTTCCATCTTCCTCTGTTCTCTGTATCTTCTACTCTGACTCCCAACTACCCCCATGCCCTCCCTCACTGCATCTTTTTTTGGACTTCCTCTTTGTTTCTTACCTGGTAGCTCCATATCTAAGATACTTCTTCTACCAAAGAGTATCTCAGCATCTTTAACTCTGCCACCTCCAGCTCTGGTTCCTGTCTTTAGGTTATTAGAAATGTCTGTAATCCATACATGATGGCTAGTCTCACAACTGTCCTTTCCATTTACCTTAGTTGACACTCATCTATCACAGATTAGTGAAAGTTTGGCAACAAATAATTAAAAGACATCAATGGCAGCTTTGTTTAACAAGAAGTAAGTAAATGCACCATTAAGCATGCTCTTCTTTTCCTCACACTGATAGGCTCATATATAGTAGAACCTCTCAAAATCTCCTCTTGTCTGTCCAACTCTAGTTCGCTCGGTGCTGAAGTTTGTGCTCCTGATTTAGGTTTACCGTAATTTAATGCCCTACAACTGGGGTGCCCAATAAGAAAAACATATATAAGAAACCATACAGTAACAAAATTCAGATATTGGTGAATTGAATTTTTTTGCCAACAACCAGATCAAATGGCAAGTTATTTGCTGAAACCTGTGTCAACAACAACTTAGTAATAGGGGGAGTGTATTTCCCTCACTGGAGAATCCACAAAACAACCTAGGTTTCACCAGGTCACGGAAAACCAAATCGACCAAATCTGCATAAAGAAAGTTAAGAAGAACCATGAAAGATGTCAGAACAAGACAGGGGGCAGACGCAGCCTAGGACCACCACCTTCTGGTGAGGAAATTCAAACTGAGACTGAAAAGATATCATCATCATACAAAGGGCCAAAGAGCAAAATACATAATAAACTCCCTCAGCAATAGTCAAATCAGGAACGAGTTCTCTCAAAGAAAAATTCAGAGCTACAGCTTGACAACACGATTGAAAAGGAAAGGAAAGGAAAGCAAAGTAAATGAAGTATAGACAAGAAACAAAGAGTGGGAAAACCAAACACGCACACACATATATTGATATATGGGAAGTTATCAAAAAGACAGAGACAGACAGAGAGAGAGAGAGAGAAAGAGAGAGAGAGAGAGAGAGGGAGATAGATAGATAGATAGATAGATAGATAGATAGATAGATAGATAGATAGATAGATAGATAGATAGATAGATAGATAGATTTTAATATGGTACTTTATTAACACAATCCAGGAAAGAACAGAGGATCAACAAGGTCAAGATTGACAACAAGTCAAATTATTAAACATGGTACACATTATTAAACATGGTACACAACAGATGTGATCCAACAGATAGATAGATAGATAGATAAACAGGCAGGCAGACAGACAGACAGGCAGACAGACAATTAATCCCTTTTCTAGAATAACATAATAGACTTAAAAGAGTGATAAGAGTCTATGATGACAAACTTACCGCTGCCACTGATCCAGACTTTTGCAGGAAACAACTCTTTGTAAACCGCCACAGTTCCGACCAACAGTATCAGCCCCAACAGTACATATTTACTTTTCCGCCGCAGTTTTTTCACAGGAAAAAAATCGGAGATCATCCTTGATCCGCGCCCGGAGCCTAAATCAAATAAATTTACTCTAAAGGTTTTCCGAAATCGCCGCCTAACCCACACACTGCAACTTGTGTCTCGCCCGACGCCTGCAGCGGTAAAGCCGCCGAAGTGAAGTTAAGAAAATAAAGGGACAGTGCGTCCGAGAGAAAAGCAAAACGTTTGTTCTCATCTAATACATCAAGAGATTTCCAAAGGATGCTCTAAATTGTGGTGCTAAAAAATACACACGCGCACTAGTACACGAACACACGCACGGACGAGAGGAGACAGCATGCTAGGCTTTCAAAGTAATACAACAATTAACAACGACAAAAGAATGGTACATTCTAACTCTTCTATTTTAATTCAACCCCTATACGGCTGTTACGTGGATATGTTTTTACTTGCCACCTGCACAAGCTCAGTGTTTTACCGTTGATTCTAACCTCCGACCTCCGCTGCAACCTATGTTACTCGTTCAATTGTAATATTGACCACTACTTTTATTGGAGTGACCGGTTTAATTGGACGATGTTGTTTGTCAGTCCTCAAACACTCTTTAAATACCAGAATTTCACTTGGCAGAGAGCTGATAGATATCCCAATGATCGCCATAAAATTAAATAAACTGATTGACATTATTTGATGCCATAGTAAAGGGAAATTAACTGCAATACTTACATTCTTAGTCGTGCTTTGTCAAAAAGACTTTTGGAAACCATTAAATTAGCTGGTTTTAGTTTTTAAATTGCTACCTGTCATATATGAATGATTGCAGTTCCAGACCTTGGGACGATGATTTTCATTTAATTGCAATCTTATTTTGAAAATCACATTCAGGAAATGCGTGTTTGTCGCCTTACCTACAGCAAGCCTGTAGGGAGGCGGGGCCTCGAGCAGAAACCTCGCCACACCTTAACGACTACCTTAGACAGGTCATGTGGACGGACGGCGCTGACAACCTTTGTTTCCCAAACCTTTTTGTTCGTTTGTTTTTAATTATAGTTTTTTTTGGTCTAAGATGTTGCTTTATGTGTGCATCCTATATGTGCTAGGGAGGTGCATATTTATATCATGATCATGATATTGAGTTCCTGATTTGGTATCCTACCAAATGTCCTGGGCAAAGATATACAGTACCTTCCGCTGGGAACCTCTGACTAGTGTTCTGACACTGTGCGATCCGTTGATCGGGGCAAATGGACTGATCACACAGTTTGATCATATAGGACAGTGTTCCCCAAACTTTTTTGCGCCATGGACTGGCTAAATGTCTCATACTATTTCCATGGACCAATCTTTAAGTTGCATCTGATAAACACACCTTAATGAAAAAAAATTTCCGGTGTTCTGAAATATTTTCCTACCTATAAAATCCTCCTACCCAAATTAACTGTGCATTATTGATGATGGAATCCTAGCCATTCTATTGGTCAGTTATTTTGTTGATATGGGTATGGCTCAAGTGGAAGTAACAGTCAGATGGGGCCAAAAAATTTCTCTGCGGCCCGGCACCAATCCACCCACGAACCGATACCTGTCCCCGGCCAAGTGGTTGGGGACCACTGATATAGGACACATCCGACTGATGCAACCAGAACTACTTTTGATAGAAGCAGCTGTCAACTTTATTGTAATGTAATGTAAATAAATTCGAGGAGGAGGACGTTGCTTTTAGATTATTAGAAGAAACAATATTGTTACATGTGAAATAAACAAGAATACAGAAAATAACGAGGAGGAGGAAGAAGCCAGTAGTGGGAGATGAGTGGATGATCACTGACTTGGAATAATGCTCAGCACTGAAAAACTTAGTTCCCTGACAATTTCGCCATTCTGTCAGCAGACACGGAAAAAAAAAGATGACGATGACAATGTGTATGAACCAGGGAACTGTGACAGAAGTGATCAGTCTAGTCTGTCAATTCTACCATGCTGTTCCATGTCATATACTCTTGTATATCTGTGCTTGTGTATGTGTAATGTGGTATGGTGAACAACATAGCTGTTGTTCTGAAGTATTTTTCTACATGTAGCAAAACTTTGTAGCCATATTTGAGGTATTTTTCTACCCATAACATGTCCCCACATGTAGCATTTTCCTACCAATAATAGTTCGATGGTGGAGGAATCAGCCATCGAACTATTCAGGAATCATTGTGAATCAGCAGGATTTCAACCTTAGTTGGGAGGTGATCATACAGCAAGAATCAATTGTTGCTTGTAACCCCATGTGCACTGCAACTGAAGTTAAATGACTCAAGTCGACGATCATGGCAAAATCAAACAGTATACGCTGTATGTTTACCACAGATACCCACTCTGAACTTCAGTGAAAAAAAACTTTGTGTGGTTTTTTGTAAGTAATGTATTTAGCAGAACCAGCCATGTTCTGAAATTTCGCTTAAATTTGCAATTCTTAACTTGGGCACTCCAGACTTCTATATATCTTTGTCGAGTGCGACTAATACTACTAGTGGTCACAGTGGTGCCAAATGCCAGAATATCACTTTTATCACTGAGCATGGGCAACTTTAAGCACCTGAGGAGCAGTGAGTGGGGACACTTGATTCGAGCAGTGAGTGGGGACACTCCTGCTCCTCAGGCGCTTAAAGTTGCCCACTGTTCACTTTGGTGATGGGTTAGATGCTGAGGTCAAATATCTTTGTGTGCAATAGGACAGAGTATATATAAGTACATGAGAGTGAGGAGTAGAAGAAAATAGACAGATGGATAGATAGATACATTAGATACTTCTCCTTTTGGCTTATCCCTTTTTTCAGGGGCTGCCACAGCAAGTCAACAATTACCATCTCACCCTGGCCTCTGTATCCTGAACTCCAACTCCAACCACCTCCATGTCCTCCCTCACTGCATCCATAAATCTCCTCTTTGTCTCTTGCCTGATAGCTCCATCTCTAGCATTCTTCTCCAAATTTAATCACTGTCATGGCCAAACCATCTTAATCTGGCTTCTCTAGCTTTTTCTCCAAACCTTCCTATCTGTGTTGTCCCCCTGATTACTTCGCTCCTAATCCTGTCCATCCTAGTCACCCCTGAAGAAAACCTCAGCATCTTTAACTCTGCCACCTCCAGCTCTGCCTCCTGTTTTCTACATATTCCTAGTATCTTTAATCCATACATCATGGCTGGTCTCACAACTCTCCTGTAAACCCTTTCCTTCACCTTGGCTAATACTCTTCTCTCACAAATCACTCCTGAGACCTTTCTCTGGTTGTTCCATCCTGCCTGTACTCTATTCTTCATCTCTCTTCCACAGTCTCCACTGCTCTGAACAGTTGAGCCCAAGTATCTGAACTCCTCCATCTTCTCCACCTGTGGTCCTTGTAATCTCACCATTCCACTGTTCCCCTTTTCATTCACACATATTTACTCTGTCTTTCTACAACTGACCTTCACTCCCCTTCTCTACAGTGTAAACCTCAACCTCTCTAGGTTCTCTTCTAGTTTTGCCTGCTCTCACTGCAGATCAGAATGTCGTCTGAAAACATCATCGTCCATGGCGACTCCTGTCTGACCTCAACTGTCAATCTGTCCATCCTGTCAAGAATGGTTGACCTCAGTATCCAAAAGTCATAACTGAGGGATCATAGTCAGCAATTAATAAAGTTATATTGGTAAAAAATGTTCCTTTTTCAGCTGACAATAGAAGGGTTTTGTGAGTGACATGTTATTAGAACATATTGAGACATGTCCTTCATGCTGGGTGAAAGAACAACATGATAAACAGCGGCTGCTGGACAACCCAAGAAGAGTGGCCCCTTTGGGGATTCGGCCCTGTATAGGCCCCAGAAGGGAGTGTCTGACTCAGCCGCAGCTGTGAAACTTAGTCAAGTACCGTGTGTCTCCATCCAAGGGCACTCTACTTCTCCCCCTCTTCCAATCCGCTAACAAGGACAATGCAGGGTCAGCTTAGTTCATCAGAAAATGGTTATATTATTTTTCATCCTTACTTTCAGAATTGTTGACTTATTATCGTTTCTTCTTGATGATTACATTGACTTAAGATTGCTTATGTGCTGCTTCCCTGATCAATAAAATTATTTGAATAAAGTTGTAATTTTAACTGAAGGAGATTCCACTTCTCCCTTCACAATTTGCACACATTAAATAACAAGTTCTGGTTCATTGGTGGTAAGTGGTCCATAAGTGGTAAATGGTCCATAAGTTGGTACGTTAAGAGAAAGGTCTATCTATTCTCTTTAAATACCCCAGTTACATGCCCCCAACATCACTACAAAAGGTGTCCAAAACAATACTCCGGCAACAAACAAGTGCCAGGATCATGAGAGGTGAGCTGTCATGAATGGGCGTGGTCGCATAGTGCAACACGGTTACTTGGGCTACTCACTGAGGTGTGCTAATGATGGCAGCAGGGCGGACACCCAGAGGGGCGACAGTTAGAGGGCGGAGCGAGTCACCTCGCCCACTGAGGAGGGTCAAGAAGAAGCGGAGCGCTCCTCTCCCCCGCCAACTCCCCCTCACCTGTCTAGTACGATCTAACAATCCCCAGAGCAAACAGAAGGCTCAGGGCTGATCCTTGATGAAGTCCCACCTCCACCAAGTCTTCTGTCCTTCCAACAGCACACCTCACCACTGTTGTACTGTTCTTATACATATCCTGCACCAGTCTAACATACTTCTCTGCCACTCCTAACTTCCTCATACAAAACCACACTTCCTCCTTTGGCACCCTGTCATAGGCCTTTTCTAAATCTACAAAAACACAATGAAGCTCCTTCTGACCCTATCTGTACTTGTCCATCATCATCCTCAAGGCAAATATTGCATCTGTGGTACTCTTTCTGGCCATAAAATCATACTGTTGTTCACAAATCTCTACCTCTTTTCTCAATCTAGCCTCAACTAGTCTTTCCCAAATCTTCATGGTATGGCTAATCAACTTTATCCATCTGTAATTGCTTGTAAACTCTGCACATCACCCTTCTTGCAAATTGGCACAACAACAGTTTTCCTCCACTCATCAGGCATCTTGTCTGTCTCTAGAATTGTATCTAACAACCGAGTCAGAAAGTTCACCACTTCTTTTCCTAAGCACTTCCATACCTCCACTGGTATGTCATCGGGACCGACTGCTTTTCCATTCTTCAACCTCTTCAGAGCTTTTCTAACGTCATCCTTTCTAATCTAATCTACCTGTTAGGAACTGACTCCTCATTCCTACGCTCTCTATCATTTTCCTCATTCAACAACTCCTCAAAGTACTCTCTCCATCTTCCAAGCACACCTTTCTCACAGGTAAGATCATTTCCATCTCTGTCGTTAATTAACTTCACCTGCTGAACATCCTTACCAGATTGATTTCTCTGCTTTGCCAATCTATATAATTTCTTTTCTACTTCCTCTATGTTTAACATCTCATTGTTATTAAATTAGACCATATTAGACTGTTTAGATCAGTAAACTGTACAGTGAGTAATTGTTGTGTGTTTGTTTTCACCGACACAGATGGTTTTATCATCATGACCGGCAATTTCAACCATGCCGTGTAAACTGTATTTCCTAAATTCCACCAACATGTACGGTTTCCGACAAGGGGAGACAACATCCTGGACCTTATTTAAACCTCCCAAAAAGGTGCATACAAACCCGTCCCTCTTCCCCACATCGGACACTCTGACCACATCACT
The DNA here is from genome assembly GCA_016785265.1 of Paraplagusia blochii. Taxonomy (NCBI): domain Eukaryota; kingdom Metazoa; phylum Chordata; class Actinopteri; order Pleuronectiformes; family Cynoglossidae; genus Paraplagusia; species Paraplagusia blochii. Next base: position 34,601 of record JAFBJS010000159.1, read on the forward strand.
GTTATGCTAACGCTGGCATACCGACAGAGAGTGAAGGCTGCCCAATCGGACTCCCTCTTCAGGACTGCTTTGACACAACAGACTGGGACATGTTCAAACAGGCTGCCACATACAACAACTGCACAGATGTTGAGGAGTACACAGCCACTGTGACCTCCTACATCACCAAATGCATTGATGATATGACCCACACCAAAACCATCAAAACTCGAGCGAACTAGAAGCCATGGCATGACAGTCCACAGACTGCTGAGGGCCAGAGACCACACCTTCAGAGCTGGGGACCACAGCCTGAGAACAGCGAGAGTCAACCTGACTCGTGGCATTCGGAGGGCAAAAAGACAATATACACGTAAATATATAAACGTAAACTCCCACTTCAAGTAGAGACTGTGGCAGGGAATCCAGGCCATCACGGACAACAAGCCTAGGTCACCCATCTGCGAAAACAACACCTCCCTTCTCAACGACCTAAACAACTTCTTTGGACGCTTTGAATTGCAAAACAGCACTACCCCACAGAAAACTCCACCACCCCCCACGACCAGACCCTGTGCCTGTCGACAGCCAGCGTGAAGAGGGCGCTTACCAGCATAAACCCACGCAAAGCTGCAGGACCAGACAACATCCCAGGTTGGGTGCTGAAGGACTGTGTGGAAGTGCTAAAAGATGTCTTCACAGACATCTTTAGCATCTCACTGGAATGAGCCATCGTTCCATTGCGTTTTAAAGCTGCCACTATCATCCCAGTGCTGAAGAAACCATCCCCATGCTGCTTCAACGACAACCGCCCCGTATCACTGACACCCATCAAATGAAGTGCTTTGAACGTCTAGTCAAGTCACACATTCAAACTATCCTACCACCCACCCTGGACCCATACCAGTTCGCATACCGCTCCAACTGTTCCACATGTTTTTGCAATCTGCTCTGCTCTCCACCCAGCCCTCACCCACCTGGACAAAAAAGATGCGTATGTAAGAATTCTGTTCATCGACTTCAGCTCAGCATTCAATACCATCGTACCTCAACAACTCATCAGCAAACAGGACCAGCTGGGTCTCAGCACCTCCCTCTGCAACTGGGTGCTAGACTTCCTCAGCCAGCGACCACAAGCAGTACGTGTCGGTAACAACACCTCGAGCACCATCACCCTGAGCACAAGAACACCCCAAGGCTGCGTTCTCAGTCCTCTGCTCTTCAACCTACTGACACAACTGCACAGCAACCCACAGCTCCAACCACCTCGTGAAGTTTGCGGATGACACAACTCTGGTGTGTCGAGACTCTGTAGTGAGACCCTGTAGTGAGTCTTGTCTCGAGTTTCACAACAAAGTCGACACAGGAAAGAGGTAGATCTTCTTGCTGTTGTTGCACCATGTTTTTGGGGGTGCACATCAATGAAGACCTTTCCTGGACAACCAACACCACATCACTGGCAAAGAAAGCTCAACAGTGCCTTTACTTCCAGCAGAAACTAAAACGAGCAAGTGCATCATCACCATCCATCATGACCATTTTCTACAGAGGAACCATTGAAAGCATCCTTTCAAGCTGTATCACTGTGTGGGGCGGCAGCTGCACTGACTACAACAGGAAAGCCTTTCAGCGCTTAGTGAACACAGCTAAGAAGATCATTTGAGCACCACTTCCCTCACTATTGGACTTACACACCACACGCCTCACTTGCAAAGCCATCACAATTGTGAGTGATGACACCCACCCTGCACACAGCCTGTTCAGCCTCCTGCCCTCTGGAAGGCGCTACAGGCACCTCTCATCTCGCACCACCTGACTCACTAACAAGTTCATTCACCGAGCTGTTAGATTGTTGAACTCTCTCCCCTCTCCACACACACTCATTTGTCCCACTTAAACTCTTCCCCACAATCGCACACACAGGGCACTTTAATATGAAACTGTTTATTGCACTTTTTCTTGCACTATAACCATCTGTACCGCTACCTATGACCTCTTTGCACAACCACTACCTGCACTGTTGTAATATAATTTTATGTAAAGAAAAGCACTATTTTACATAATATTGTACCGATTATTTATTTTATGTTAGTATCTATTATGTTAGTATCTATTAGTATCTAGTGGGGTTCTCTGGACAATAACCCTTTGTCCAGAGAACCCCACACATCACAATGGGATAGCGGGAAACGCAATTTCCCTTGTATGTTCTGTACATGTAAAGGTATTGACAATAAAGCTGACCTTGAACTTGACCTTTTCCAAAGTCTTCACAACATTCCTCTTTCCTTAAGTTCCACCACTTGATCTTCTGTCACCCCCTTTGGTCTTCTCACCTCCATTATCAGCCGTTTGTTGTTAAACTGGGATCTGACCGATCCGGTATGGAAATCTTTTTGTTGTCTCTCATCTTTCATTTGGAGTTTCACACCACAGACTGAGGCATTGCATCTGGACCAAAGCAAAGACCACATTCAAACCAAATTCTGAAAAACAATAAAAAACTGTCTATAACTTAATAGATTATATCAAAAGAAGAAGCTGCTAGTCATTTACTCCATATTGTGTAAAATGAATAAATGTACACTGTTCATAAAACACATATTGTTAAGTTGCATTATACATTGTAAGTTGAAGTGCTTTCACTCTAGTGCAGTGGTTCTTAACCTAGGGTCGATCGAACCCTAGGGGTTCAGTGAGCCAGTCTCAGGAATTCGAGCCTCTGCCGCCGAGGGCAAGATACCACCGAGGTCAAGACACAACAACTCAACCTACTAAAGTAGGGTTTGGTGAATGTGCATATGAAATTGGTGGGGTTCGTTAGCTCCGACAAAGTTAGGAACATTTGCTCTAGTGGTAGCATGAGACAGAGTCTACAATCCACACAAGTTGTTCAGGTAGTGCAGCTCATCCAGGATGGCAAATCAAAGCGAGCTGTGGCAAGAAGGTGTGCTGAATCTGTCAGTGAAGCGTCAAGAGCATGGAGGTGCTACTTGGAGACCTGCCAGTATATCCACCCAGCTGCAGTAGACCGCACAACCCTCCATGTGCCGCCAGAAGTAGCCTGACTGCACTGAACATCTCGAGGTCAAGGACAACTACAGAAGGAAAGTGGAAGAGAAACTGCAAGAGAACAACATGAGGAAGTTCTAGGAAGGTGTCAGGATCATCACAGGCCAAAAAGCCAGAACCAGCCTTGAGGACAGGGGAGAGGAGATGGCAAACAGGTTGAACAACTTCTTCAACCGGTTCAATCACCTCAGCCCCCATCATCCACACTCTCACTGCAGTTTCCACCACCAAAAAGGGTTTAGTTGTAAGCCACTGGCCTTCTTCTTGGAGTTGAAAGACATTTCATTCCTCAACTGAGGAACTTCATCTGTTTCTGGTTGTTGTTGGAGGGAACACTAGTAGTTATACTACTCTAGACCACTCCCTTTACCACTGGACAAAGGTGTGAAGAGTTGTTTTGGTCACACCTTTTTAGACAGAAACTGCTCCTGATGTTAATGAGCAGTTTTTTTGTCACATGTCCAGATGTGAATGGGAGTTGTTGTTACACCTGTCTAGAGAAGCCTGCTCTGGTATTGGTTAAACTTCCTAGGGTGGGATCTCAAGGCAGAATGTTATGTAGCAGACAATTGATTACGCAGACCTCCCCCTCTATTTAAGGTTGGTTGGTCTAGATGGGCATGGGCACATCTGAGTCTTTGAAAGAATGTCCCTTTTCATTGAGAAGGAGATAAACTACTGAGTCCTGGCCTGATGAGGTCGCCCTCCTGTGCTGGGCCATGCGTTTGTGGAGTGGTTTGGTCTCCCCAATATCCAGATGTGAACACTCTTCAATGCACTGAACTGCATAGACCACATTGTTAAGATTTCCCCTTGGAATTTTGTCCTTGAGATGAACTAACCTCTCTCTGAGTGTGTTGCCCGGTTTGAAGTAGACAGGAATGTTGTGTTTGCTGAAAATCCTACGTAGTTTCTCGGATACTCCTGAAACATAAGGCACCACCATGTGTTTCCCCCTGTTCTGACTTTGTGATGTGTTTTGAAGTGGTTTCTTTATTCTGCCTTTTACCTGTTTCGCGAAAGGCCTAGTTGGGGAAGCCACAAGTTTTCAGGGCCTGTCTGATGTTTGTGTGTTCCTTTTATCTCCCCTCTGCTCCAGATGAGAGGCTGTCTGCCCGATGTCGCAGAGTCCTGATGGCACTGAGCTTGTGTTCTAGTGGGTGGTGGGAGTCAAAGAGTAGGTAATGTTAAGTATGTGTGGGTTTCCTGTAGACCTCTGTGACAAGGTCTCCATTTTCCCCAACAGATACCTTGCAGTCCAAGAAAGGCAGTTTTCCGTCCTTGGTCTCCTCCTTGGTGAATTTGATGTAATTGTTGACTGAATTGATGTGTTCAGTAAAAGCCTCCACTTCTTGCCTTCTTACCGTGACCCATGTATCGTCAACATAACGAAACCAGTGACTTTGTCCCTCTAAAGGAGATTAAGGCTTGAGTTTTGATGCTTTTCATGTAAAGGTTTGCAACAATGGGTGAAACTGGCGAGCCCATGGTACAGTCGTGCTTCTGTTTGTAGAATTCTCCATTGTACCTGAAATATGTGGTATTGAGGCAGAGTTCCAATAGTGAGCAAACCTGGTCCGGGGTCAGGGCAGTTTTGGTGTGTAGCATCTTGTCCTGCCGTAGTCTATCCCCCACTGCCTTTACCGCTTCCCTTGTGGGGATGCAGGTGAAGAGCAACATGACGTCAAATTAAAACCACGGTTTCGTCTGGTTGCAGCTTCCCGTCACTGATCTTCTCAGTGAAGTCTATTGAGTTCTGAATGAGGTGGGGGGTGTCTCCTATGGTAGGAGAAAGAATTGTAGCAAGTGATTTAGCAATATTGTAAGTAACAGAGTTGATACTACTTACAATAGGTTTGAGTGGTGCTCCTTCCTTGTGGATCTTCGGGAGGCCATAGATGCTTGGAATGGAGTCGCCTGGGTAGAGTTGATAGTAGGTGCCCTGGTCAATTACTTGAGTCTTTAAATCCTGTAGATGGCTCACTACTTTGCTCTTGTAACTGCTGGTTGGGTCTCTTTTCAGTCTCTCATAAGTTTCAGTGTCGCTGAGTAGATTTTCCATTTTGGAGCGATACTCAGTGGTATTTAGCACCACAGTGCATCTCCACTTATCTGCTTGTAGTATAGTTATGTTGTCATCTTTGCTTAAAGAAGTGATGGCTTTTCTTTCTAGGTGAGATAGGTTAGATGGTGGAGGTTTTGCGCTTGTGAGGGCTGCTGAAACTTTCATTCGTATCTGGTCCGCCTCTGCTCTGGGTATCCTGTTGTTATGGATGACCGACTCTGTGGCTGTGATGAGGTCAACTGTGGGTATTTGTTGTGGAGGAATAGCAAAGTTTAAGTCCTTTTGCCAAGACATCTATTTCTGGTTGAGTGATGTCGACGTCAGATAGTTCCTGATTGCTTGTGGGTCTGTGTAGAGCTTCAGGTGACCCTACATGTTCTATCCTGGAGGATGTCAAACTTCCGTAGCTGTCTCTCCTTGCTCTTGGAATGCTGTTCTGTGCCTTCACAACAAAATTGGAAACTTCTTGCATTACAGTCAGGGGTACATTTTTCATCAGTAGTTGACAAATCTGGTTGCACTTATGTTTTAAATTGTCTAAAGTAAAGTGTACTTGTCTTATCCTTTCGCTTAGTAGTTGTTGCTGTGCTCTGTATAATTTGTTCGGCTCTGAGTCCCTTCACCATGGAACCAAGTCGTAGGCTTTTTGGAACCAAAGTGGATTGTCTACATCTGAGGTTAAACTGAAGGTGGTTTCAATAGTCTGCTATCTTCCTTGAGATCCGTTCATATTCCCGCACCAGCTGAGGGGTGTCCTTCCCATAGTGCAAAGCAATATGTTTGTGAAGATTCTGTGAAGATTCCAACATCCAGAAACTGATGAAGTTCCTCAGTTGAGGAATAGACGTCTTTCAACTCCAAGAAGAAGTCCAGTTGTTGAATGAGAATCTTCACAGACAGTCTCCACCATCCCCTCCAGTAGTGGCTGACCAGGCCCATCCTCGTCATACCTCCCCCCACCTCTGCCAGTATCATCATCATCATCACCACCACAAGGCTGTACATCTGGAACTTGCCTACACCTTCACGACAACAACCCAATCCCCCCTTCCCCTCCACCCGCCTTCTCTCCCAATGACTTCCCCATCTCATCCCTCCTACCCCTCTTTTCCTCCACCCCTCCTGCTCTCCCCCCCACTACATCTCAACCCCTCTCATCATTTTCCTGTCATTACAGCAGCGAGAACTGAGGAAGGTTTGGCCCCGGAAGGCAGCAGGCCCAGACAAGGTGTGTCCACGACTCCTGAAGACCTGCGTAGCTGAACTGGGGGCACCACTCGAACAGGTCAACAACCTGAGTTTTCGGCTGCGGAGAGTGCCAACCGTCTGGAAGACGTCTTGCAAAGACAGAGGTGACTATGGCATGAGGTAGATAACCTCATGCCATAGTCACCTCTGTCTTTGCACTACTCAGTTTTGTTAAACTCTTCCTCATGCCCATATTTGTATTTATCTCATTATACTTGTCAAATTTCTGTCAAATCTCATCTCATTATACTTACCTCTGTTTTTTGCACTGCCCGGTTTTATTTGCACTGCTCGGTTTTATCTATTTATATTGGTAACTTCCATCCTATATAATATCTTTTCTATATCTTTCCTTTGTATTACTTTTTATTTTTATTACTTTTACCCATGTTGATTGTTGCCGAGAGCCTAGAAGAAAATCTCGTTATGCTTGCACAACGACAATAAAGTTCTTGAATCTTGAATCTTGAATCTGCATCGTTTCTGTTCCCAAACAGAACCGGCCCAGCGGGCTGAACGACTTCCAGCCAGTAGCACTGACCTCTCACCTGATGAAGACCCTGGAGCGGCTATTCCAGAATCTCCTCAGGCCATAGGTGCAACATGCCCAAGACCACTTGCAGTTTGTGTACAGAGCGGAGATTGGCATGGAGGCCACTTGCAGTCCAGGACAAACTGACGAGCATGCAGGTGGACCCCTGTCTTGTTGCCTGGATCTACAGTTACGTCAACAACACCACGTCTGACACTGTGGTTAGTAACATTGAAGCACCTCAGGGGACGGTGCTGGCCCCTCTTCTCTTCACCCTCGACACCCTCGACTTCTGGTACAACTCTGAGCTGTGCCACATCCAGAAGTTTGCAGATGACACAGCCATCGTGGGGTGTATCAGGAACAACAATGAGGAGGAGTATAGACGTCACGTAAGCAATTTTGTTGTCTGGTCCAAATCCAACCATCTGCAGCACAACAACTGTTTAACTCTTCTCTGAGAGAGAGAAGAGGGTAAAAATGACCAGTGGCGAGGGGAGCTTGTGCAATAACTCCATAACTGCACAGTCCTGTTTATATATACCGCAATCTTGATTTGAATTGCTACTATATTTTATTATACTATTTATTTTTATTTACACCACCTTATATTATAGCATATTCTATGACCATAGTGTGTTACGAATACATTTGTACACCATATGTGCAGCACATCACATAATGCACGGGTTATTTTGGCTGTATGTGTAGATATGCATGTGGGTATACATCTATGTATATTTATATATATACAATATGTGTACACACATGCAATGGATATACGTGGGCTTAGGTAACATGTGTATGTATTTGTGTGTATATGTATGTGAATAACCAACATACTGTTTAGACATATATCCATTGTTCATTGTTCTGGTTGTACGTACACTCCTGATCAAAATCTAAAGACCAGTTAAGAAATTGCAAGAATTTGCATTTTGCATTTTTTGCATCTTAAGAAGGTTCTAAGTAGAGTTTCAAAAAGAGGAAATGGGAATAAGAGACCAAATGTTTTGAGCAGGTAATTTATTGCAAAGAACAATTTTACTGAAAAAGGCTGTTCATCAGCTGATCAAAAGTTTAAGACCACATCCTTTAAAAGCCCAAATCTGTGCAAAAATTTGGATTCCATGTCATCATGTAATCACACTGTTAAGACCTCCTGATGGGAAAAGCAAAAAAAAACTCACTGCCTTCGAATATGGCAGAATTGTTAAGCTTCATAGACAAGGCATCTCACAGCGTGCCATCGCTGCTGAAGTTGAACGACAGTCATTTTGCATTTCTTAAAAGATCCTGAGGTTCATGGAACAAAAAAAACATGTGGTAGAACCAAAAAAATCTCACTGGCACTGGGCCGGAGGATCCGAATGGCTGTCCGTCAAGACACGGAACGATCCTCATCCCAAATTAAGGCTATTAGTGGTGCCGACTGCAGCCCAATAACCATCAGACGGCATCTGCAAAGGAACGGCTTCAAAAACAAAAAAACGTCTTCAAAGGCCATGTCTCCTTCAACGCCACAAAATTGCCCGTTGGGCCTTTGCAAGGGAGTGCCAAACATGGGGCATTCAAAGTTGGAAGAAAATTGTATTCTCTGATGAGAAAAATCTAACCCTTGATGGTCCTGATGGCTTCCAACGCTACTGGCATGACAAGGAGATGCCATCTGAGATTTTTTCAACACGGCACAGCGGAGGACGCGCAATCATGATCTGGGGTGCTTTTTCCTTTAATGGAACAATGGCACTCCAGGTTGTGCAAGGGCGTCAAACAGCAGCTGGCTATGTGGAGATGTTGCAGCGGGCATCCCTCATGACTGAGGGCCGTCGTCTGCATGGTGATGACTGGATTTTTCAGCAGGACAATGCTGCAATTCACAATGCCCGTCTGACAAAGGATTTTTTTCAGGACAATAACATGACTCTTTTGGATCATCCTGCATGTTCCCCTGATCTAAGTCCAATTGAGAACATTTGGGGATGGATTGCAAGGGAAGTTGACAAAAATGGACATCAGTTCCAGACAGTGGATGCCCTTCGTGAAGCCGTCTTCACCACTTGGAGCAACATTCCTACAAGCCTTATGGAAACACTTGCATCAAGCATGCCAACACAAATTTTTGAAGTGATCAACAATAATGGTGGAGCTACTCATTACTGAGTCTGTTTTTGAGACTTTAATTTCTGTTAGGGGTTCTTTTGAGCTCTGGTCTTAAACTTTTGATCAGCTGATTTCAGTTAAATTGTTCTTTTCAATAAATTACCTGCTCAAAACATTTGGTCTCTTGTTCCCATTTCCTCTTTTTGCATTTTGAAACTCTACGTAGAACCTTCTTAAGATACAACAGTGCAAAATGTAAATTCTTGCAATTTCTTAACTGGTCTTAAGATCTTGATCAGGAGTGTACCTCAATTCCACCCATATTGTTCCTATTATATTGGTCCTTTTTGTACTTATCTTATCTAACTCTTGTTCATTGCTGTTCTGCTGCTGGAACCATAATTTCCCGAAGGATGCTCCTGAGGGATTAATAAAGTTCAGTCTGTCTGTCTAGCTATCTATCTATCTATCGGCAGAGACATTGATGCTATGGGCTGGCTTGTCTTTGTGCCAAGTGGGTACTCTCTCTGGACCATTACCTGACCTGAAACTATTTGAGCACATCTGGAATATCATGTCTTGCTCCATCCACTAAACCCACTTTGCACCACAGACTGTCCAGGAGTTGGTGGATGCTTTAGTCAAGGTCTGGGAGAAGATCCCTTAGGAGACCATCCGCAACCACATCAGGACCATGCACATGAGGCTTCGACGTGCCTGTCTTCATACTGAATTGTGTGTTTTTTCCTGTGCGGGTTAATTTACTGCCACTAAAAAACACTAGGGCAGTGGTTCTTAACCTGGTTTCGATCGAACCCTAGGGGTTCTGTGGAGCCTGTGTCACAGAGGTCAAGACACACCGACTCACCCTATTAAAGTATAAATGCGAACATGAAACTGTTAAGGTTTGGTAGCTCCAAAAAAGTTACGTGCTACTGCAATAAGGCAATGGTCCAGAGAGAGTATCTACTCGGCACAAACACTGAGAGTGAGACAGAGGGTACAGGCTTGTGGCGGACTTGGGATCTGACAAAGTATTGACTAGTAGTAGAATGGAGTACTCATTACTTGATGTTTTTATGTAGGTTGGAGAAACCATTGAAAAGCTGCTTCTTTGTAGGTAAAAAAAATGATCAGGGCCCTACTGTGCTAATAGCCAAAGACAATGAATAATTACAGTTATCTTAAGCATACCTTAAGTAGGCCAATACACAGTGTTCACAGTTTCTAACATGCCTAAGTGTTTTATATCTTGTAGATATAAAACAAACATATAAAACTCATATAAATGATATTTTCTGCAAATACTGGGTAACAAAGCTAGAGCAAACCTAGCCAAACTGCTAATTTAAAGTTAATTACTATTTTGTTGTTGTTGAAATCATCATTGGAATCATCTCTACATTGGGGAGACCAAACGGCCGCTACACAGACACATGGCCCAACATAGGAGGGCTAACTCCTCAGGTCAGGAGTCAGCCATCCACATAACTTAAAGGCTACCAACCACTCTTTTGAGGACCAAGATGTTCAAAGCTTGGCCAGGGAAGACAGATAGTTTGAGACAGGTGTAAGACGCCATTGGTGACAACCTGAAAAAACCATCCCTCAACAGAGTTGATTTACAAAGCCCATTTGGGAACAATACCCAAAAGATTCCACTCTCAATAATCAGTTTCACACATCACAGAGGCGTGTGATGACAATGACGGGAACAACCCATCAATACCAACTGGTATCACACTTCACAGGTAACCCCAGGTCCACCCAACATGAGGGACCTGAAACACCCCATTCTCCTTACTCACAGGATATAACTTCTGTTACTCCCCACTAACAGTTAGAACTGAAGAAGCCTCTTGGATGAGAGGTGAAACGTTTTCCAAAAAACTGAATGTCCAGTTGCCTAACATAACTCTTTAATCTTCACTCAGAGGGATGTTTTTACCTTCCAGGTTGGGGAAGAAGGCTTGCCTCAGATCTGAAATTTAGTATCTGGTTAACAAATGTGACAGTTGGATCAGTGCAGCAGATGCATTAATATCATGACCGTGTCAATCACTTTTAGCAAAGGAGTTAAGCCGAAATGTAAAGCTCTCAATTTACTGGTCCATCTTCATTCCTACCTTTACCTTGAGATAAGGCGAGGACAGAAAGACCACAGACAAGTTGGAGTGACTATGTTGCTCGGCTGGCCTGGGAACACCTTGGGATTCCCCAAGAAGAGCTTGGGAAATTATACAAGCAAAGAGAAGTCTAGGTATCCTGCTCAGACTGTTCTCCCTGTGACCCACAAACGGATAAAGATGGATGGATTTGGATCTTATTGGTATGAATGCAAGGCATTTCAAGCATAGTGCACATGTCCATTTTGGTCTGTTTTGTGGTTTGGGAGCCAGAGCGATTATGCCAGGTGTTGAACATTCGGTCGTGTGTGCCGTGTTTAATTTACTACAATAATTATAGATATAAAAATTATATTGCAACATACCAGCATTAAACTGTAGAGCAATTTGAGCAAATATAGATGAGTTGGGAATATTAAACTTCCTTACTAAAATGTGCTTAGAGTAGGATTTGTTTGTGTTCAGGCAGGAGAGGGTGCTGCACCGACATCACGGTGTGCACAATAATCACTTAATTTTATTGTCTGATGTTCCATGATTGTGGCAAGCCAAGAATTATAATTAGATTATTCACTCAACCCTTCTTCAACAGTCCTACAACTACAGCAGGTCTGTTAACGAGCCTTCTGAAGACATCACCTAGTTGCGCTTAGTTTAACATGACACATCACTAATTCAACCTATGTAAGATTGAAATTACAGTACAAAATAAAAACCACAACAGACAGTACGATAAAATGTTGCTATTTTTATTAAATCTTCCCATCAAGGCAAGAACAAAATGAAAACTAGATGAACACATGAACTGCAGCTCTGTTTTCAAAATTCAAAAACGGAGTTAAGTTGCAGGTGAACTGTACAAACAATTAAACATTTTCTTCTACTTTACAGTAAAGTTTAACGACTGTAAGGTTAGGCCTTTTTTATTTGGCAGAAAAAGTCCAAACTAATTTTTGCTGTAGCTGCTTTTATTTCCAGTTATCTGTTGCATTTATCCATTCTTGAGCATTACATGAACCACAATCACAAGACAGGTATTAAATAGAAAGGGAAAAGGGTAAAAAAATGCAAGCAGGCCTTCAAGAGAGTAGTATCCTCTCACATTTCTTAGATGTTGATATATATATATATATATAAACATATATATATATATATATATATATATATATATATATATATAAATATATATATATATATATATATATATATATATATATATATAAAGTGTCACCAGCCATATATTCACTGTGTTGCTACATTGTTACTTTAGGAAACTAACCATTACCATTACCAAACAAAATGTGTAAGAATCACTGTCTTTTTTTTTTTACAAACCGAAACACACAGAAGACACACAGTTCAAAGCTGTAGAATATCATTAAAAGAATTTTGGTGGCAATTGCGACCCTCAAATATGGTTCCTACATTTTCCACAGCTAAAGACAAAACACAAGAATGCCAGCAGAAATGTACTTAGGTCAGTACTTTTTCTTTCTCTGATAACAAACTCAGTTCACACACAATATCAACACAAAATTCTCAAGTTACAGATGTCTGAAGTACAAACAGCAACACAGTCATGTCAACATCTAATTTACTAACAAGCCCTTGTTCTCAACCTCCATTTTTTCGTCCCCATTTTCTTTACTGTCACAAGCTGACTTCAATGCTTCTTTCTGTTAATGACATTAGAAAAAAAAGAATTATGGTATAGACATTGTATTTCTACATTCTTGTGATGTCAAAATATAAAAAAAACAAAAAACAAAACAAAACAACAATTTACCTTTGAATCCCTTTCTGCAAATTTTTGAAACATGTTTGCGTAGATGCGTTTATCCTTCTCATGCTGCTCTTTGATATGTTTCTGGCAAATAACCACCTGAAAGAAAAAAACAGAAATTAACATCCACATTATACAACAGAAAGAGTGGCACAGTGTGACTTGGGTGGCAGTCTTGGAGACTGCTGGCTCTGTGACCCAGTAACAGATAAGAGGATAAAGATCATTGAATGATTTTTGCAGTGTAAAACAAATAGATTCATTAATATTAAATATATTAGTGATGCAATGTTACACAAATGTCTCTGTTGGGTTCAGGTTTAATGAAGAAACATCTATTGTAATTTGAATATACACTACCGGTCAAAAGTTTTAGAACACCATAATTTTTCCAGTGTTTTTAATGAAAATTATGCCGTTGTCTCATTGCACGTGAAAGCATACTACAAATAAGCAATTGGAATCAAAAAAGAAATTATGGAATCAGTTTATAGACCAAAATGTACTGCTGTATTCTAGAGAAAAATAGTTGGTTCATATCTATGCGTATATTTACACTTTCTGAACCTGTTATCCTTAGATTATTACCCTTTCCCACACAATAATATGATAAAAAGTGTACTTAAATGAACCAATTTTGAGAAATTGTGTTTCCAGCAGCAGTTATCACGCATGCTACACTGTGGAATTGACTAGTAGACTAATAGTCTTAATTACTTAAAATGTGCTCATCTACTGTATGTGCTTAGTATAGCTGTCATTGGATAAACAAGCATAGATAGACAGATAGAACTTAAATTAAGCATATTCTGTGAATTGGCCCAGCATACATATGCAAAAACACATAAACAGTAAACACTTGTGCAGCCAATCTCATTGAAACACACCATTTAATGACTTGAACGTTTTGTTTTTGTAAATAAGGAGTTGTCATAAGTGGAGTTCCCTTATAATGTAAAAAAAAGGGTAAAAAGTGTAGGTTCAATATTTTCGTCAGTGTCTGAAACTGCAGCTGCCACTTCTGTACTTCCATCAATGGGACCAAGACGAGTACGCAGAGCAGTGTGTACTGGCAAAAATGGACAATCTGTACGATAGCCATTTCAGAAAAGTTCCAGGACTGGTCACAAAAGCTCTATTTCAAAGTAACATCCTTAATGACCAATAAATGTATCCCTCATTTGGGAGATTACAGCCCTAGTAAATGCATTTGTACAGATGCTTACAAGTAAAGCTTGTTTAAGAGTGCTGTATCCCTCTTAAGTATATTTGATAATTTTTTTTCACTTGGTAGGTATGGCTCAAATTTATAAGCTAAGGAAGGAAAATAGGATAACTGTACTTAATAAAGTTCTACCTGTATACTGTATCTATCTATAGTTAAACAGACTTTCATAATGGTTGATGATTTGGGGCATCATTGTAAATGTCACACAATCAAAGACACATCCAAATAAAAACATAATCCCGAGTCTGTGATTATGAACAGAGCTTAAGGAAGATAAGAGGCTAAATACCTGACTTTTGGCAGCCTTGTTTGCAGGATACAGTTGAACAACTTTCTGGAAGTCATTTTTTGCACTCTCAAACTCCTTCATACCAAACAGTGCCTCTCCCCTTCTGAACAAGGCCTTTTCATTGGAAGCATCCAACTCCAGAGCCTAAAATCAGAAGCATTTTATGAATACAATTTTTAGGTGTTGTACTTTTACCATCAAACCAGAAATTTTAAAAGAGCGTCACGTAAACTATTTGCCTCAAAAGTGTGACAACTGGCCACTCAAGGTATGGACAGCCTCATTTGGATAAAGAACACCAAATGTAATTTTTACATTAACATGGAGAAATAGATAATGGATAAATAAATAGATGGATAATGGATGAATAAATAAATAGAATTAGATAATGGATAGAAATAGATAATGCAGTGAGAGCAGGCAACAGCTAGGAGAGAACCTAGAGAGATGGAGGTTTTCACTGGAGAGAAGAGGAATGAAGGTCAGTCGTAGCAAGACCAAGTACATGTGTGTGAATGAAAAGGAGAACAGTGGACAAAGAGGAGATTTATAGATGCAGTGAGGGAGGACATGGAGGTGCTTGGAGTTGAGGATGTGGAGGACAGGGTGAGATGGAAATTATTGACTCGCTGTGGCAACCCCTGAAAAATGGGATAAGCCGAAAGGAAAAGAAGAAGAAATAGATAATGGATAGATAATGCTTTCCTCATCATAAAATGGGAAAGCCAGATTTGTACATGTTGGTTTCCCTGCACATCTGCTTCACCTTTGTTAAGTGAAACGTAAAACACATTTAGTTTGAAAGAGTGAGTTCCAAGGGTTCTTCGTATTTATGATGTATTCATTAATTTTTTGGTTGAATTAACAAAGTGTGTTTGTTTTTAAGAAAAAAAATTCACAAAGAAGATGTATTAATTTATATATTTGTATATGCATTTAGAACCAGTTCCTGTTAAGTAATTGTATAAGGGTATATCTCTTCTTATAAATCGCATTTCTTGTCCTGATATTAATATTCATACTATCATCTGGTTAATATTGTGTAAATTATGTGTTTTGAAATTGAAATACACAAATCGTAGACGAATGACTGCAATGGTTGATCTACCACTAATAATTCAAGTTTTTTCATTATAGTGTGCAATAACCCATATTTATCATTATATTAATTAAATAATAACTTTTCTATTCATACAATGAAATTTAACAACACGTCCATAAATGGGGACTGTATTGCTAATGTGGCTCCCCCAGCTTAATAACGGCTAAATAAACCCTTGACAGCAAAAAAAAAAAAAAAATGTCTCCTGCCATTGAATTGCAGCAAGTAATGCACCATTTATGCAATATTTGGAGGGGCAGATAAGAAAGGCAGTGGAAAATAGATTACCCACACCCAGTTCATCAGATAAATGTACATTATAAAAAATTATTTATTAATTATCATTATTCATGCATTTCACACAAATTATTTGCATTACTTTAGAATACACTCAAAGGACATTTCTACAATTCTCTCCATTCAAAATAAAATATATTAAAGCCGTCAATATTTAACAAACGCCTGAAAATTTGTATTTAATTACACATAATAATTACCTTGTCACAGTTCTCTAGAGCTAGGTTTGGCTCATGAACTTTTAGAAAGCATGCAGCCATGTTCAAATGTGCAGCCAGTCGCAAAGCTTTTGCTTTCTTTTGATCATCTTCTGATAAGTCCGACTCATGTTCAAGCCATGATACAATCCTTCTGTACTGGAGGGATGCCAGCTTATATTTTCCATCCTGAGAAGTGCAAAAAAGAAGAAAAAAAAAAAACCAAACAAACAAAACAACCATATGTGGTTTTTAACATGACATCACATGTGAGAAAGTAATTCTTAATGTACATAAAATTCCATTTTTACTTTACCTTAAAATACTGTGTTCCTTTCTCTTTGACAATGCTACTCTGTTCTAGCTTCTCGGCAGTGTTCATTTCCCATGATTCCTTGGCCTTAAAAAATATATTTCAAGAAATTAATCCTTGGAATATCAAATTCAAATTGCATGGTAAAAATTGAAATTTTCAAAACATTAATGAAATGTTTACCTTCTCAAAAGATGCAAGCTTGATTTTATATTGTAGAGTAGCTCCAGCCTTAATGTTAAACCTCTCATTTCCTACATTACCAAACCCATACCTGCAAGACAAGAAATTTTCCAAAATAATAACATTCAGCAGTTGTAAAATATGTAAATTACACAATTTTTACGAAGCATAGTCCAACAATGCACAATATAAAATACAGATTCAAAATAAAATGTATACTGGCCTGTTGAAGTATTATAGAATTAAAATATGATATTGCATGAAAACAAAAAGGGCTTTTCACAATAAAGTTCCCACTGGGTCTAAAGAGATAAATTTGGCAAGTTCTCCCATTTAAAAATGATAATGTGTAGGATAGAGGAGGTCTGTAAATTGAATTACTCAAGATCTCACCCTGCAACGTCAATATGATTACAAACTTAACATTGAGCAAAAAAATTCGGAGACAGACTAGGGGATGCAGTGAATGGCCTGGAATCAAAGAGATAAAATCGGCCATCATTTACACACTATCCCGAACTCCTGACATAAATACCTGTCTATTTTTTCCAGCCATTGCCAACAAAAGCCATATTACAAAGTAGTAAGATTAGCTTAATACTTAATATCCATTGCTAAAAGTCCTACATTGTGATTACCTAGATTTTTCCCCTATTCTATTTGTCATAGGTATTGTATTGTTATATTATTGTATTGTGTATTGTTATTGGTACATCTGATGAAAAACACAGGCTTCTCTCATCTTTTTAAGTGGAATAATTATTTCACTTAATTGGTGGCTAACTAAATACACTCCTGATCAAAACCTTAAGACCAGTTAAGAAATTGCAAGAATTTGCATTTTGCACTGTTGTATCGTAAGAAGGTTCTAAGTAGAGTTTCAAAATGCAAAAAGAGGAAAAGGGAACAACCGACCAAATGTTTTGAGCAGGCAATTTATTGAAAAGAACAATTTAATTGAAATGGGCTGTTCATCAGCTGATCAAAAGTTTAAGACCAGAGCTCAAAAGAACCCCTAAAACGGAAATTAAAGTCTCAAAAACAGACTCAGTAATGAGCAGCTCCACTATTATTGTTGAGCACTACAAGAATTTGTGTTGGCATGCTTGATGCGAGTGTTTCCAAAAGGCTTGTAGGAATGTTGCTCCAAGTGTCTGTGAAGATTCTCATTCATCCAGGTCATGATATCCAAAAAGGGAATGTTGCTCCAAGTGTTGAAGAAGGCTTCACGGAGGGCATCCGCTGTCTGGAACTGATGTCCATTTGTGTAAACTTCCCTTGCAATCCATCCCCAAATGTTCTCAATTGGACTTAGATCAGGGGAACATGCAGGATGATCCAAAAAAGTCATGTTATTGTCCTGAAAAAAACCTTTGTCAGACGGGCATTGTGAATTGCAGCATTGTCCTGCTGAAAAATCCAGTCATCACCACACAGACGACGGCCCTCAGTCATGAGGGATGCCCGCTGCAACATCTCCACATAGCCAGCTGCTGTTTGACGCCCCTGCACAACCTGGAGCGCCATTGTTCCATTAAAGGAACAAGCACCCCAGATCATGATTGCGCGTCCTCCGCTGTGCCGTGTTGAAAAATCTCACATGGCATCTCCTTGTCATGCCAGTAGCGTTGGAAGCCATCAGGACCATCAAGGGTTAGATTTTTCTCAGAGAATAACATTTTCTTCCAACTTTGAATGCCCCATGTTTGGCACTCCCTTGCAAAGGCCCAACGGTCAATTTTGTGGCGTGGAAGGAGACGTGGCCTTTGAAGACGTTTTTTGTTTTTGAAGCCGTTCCTTTGCAGATGCTGTCTGATGGTTATTGGGCTGCAGTCGGCACCACTAATAGCCTTAATTCGGGATGAGCATCGCCCCCTGTCTCGACAGACGGATATTCGGAATCTCCGACTCAGTGGCGGTGAGATTTTTTTGGGTCTACCACTTGATTTTTATGTTCCATAAACCTCAGGATGTTTTAGGAAATGCAAAATATCTTACTGCGTCCAGCCTCAGCAGTGATGCCACGCTGTGATGGGCCTTGTCTATGCAGCTTAACAATCCTGCCACATTCGATGGCAGTGAAGTTTTTTTGCTGTTCCCATCAAGAGGTCTTGACAGTGTGATTACTTGACAGACAATGACATGGAATCCAAATTTTTGCACAGATTTGGGTTTTTAAAGGATGTGGTCTTAAATTTTTGATCAGCTGATTAACAGCCCATCTCAGTTAAATTATTCTTTTCAGTAAATTGCCTACTCAAAACATTTGGTCTCTTGTTCCTATTTCCTCTTTTTGCATTTTCAAACTCTACTTAGAACCTTCTTAAGATACAACAGTGAAAAATGCAAATTCTTGCAATTTCTTAACTGGTCTTAAGATTTCAGGAGTGATCAGGAGTGTACTTCTCTCTCTTATGTATTTGGTAGATGTGCTAAGAGAGTGCTGTCAAAGTTGGCCAGTCTGGAGAAAAGTGTGAATTGCAGCTAATAAGGAAAAAAAAAATTCAGAAATTAAGTTTAGAGATCAAAGTATGAATTGTTGGTGACAATGTTTTGATTATCCTGGAATTTAAGATTCCTGTTAAATCATTACCCATACAATAGATAATATTTGAAAAATACTTTGGGCTAAAATGAAGAACGTTACAATAGTATTATTATAATAGCCCAACTATAAATGACATACTTTGGCTTTATTGTAAAAAGTGCCTCCTCTCCCTGCTCCATAGCCATGATAGCTTTTTCCACCCCAGTTGGCAGGCCTAGGCTCTCTCCATCACCAATCTCAAACTTCAGTTCTCTTTCATCAAACACAGAGCCATCACAGGTTGCTTGTACAGAGACTAAAACGAGAAGTGAGGGTTAGGATAAGAAAGTAAGTGTGAGATCAAACACCTTAGTTTAAGTTCATTGTTAAAAAACGGAGCAGACAATAATGACGTAACAAAAATTAAACTATTGCTGTATGTTAATGAGGCCAATAATAGAGACTTTACACAGACTATTTAATCAATTGCATGCCAATAATAGAGACTTTACACAGACTATTTAATCAATTGCATGCTTTATCAAATGTAAGTATTTGTTTTAGAAATTTACCATGTATCAATACATTTCAAATCTCTTAGTATCTACTTAAGGTTAACTGGTTACATTTTGTTTTAATTGTTTGTTTAAATTAAACTGCATACACCTTGTGAAGCATATTAAAGTCTACATAATCCCCCTTCATCAGTTAAGCCATAACAAAACATCAGCATTCACCCAACTGGTTTTAAAACATTTTATTTACTGCAAATAGTTTGTGTTTGTTTATCTATGCCAGCTGTGACTCTAACTGAATTACGCAATAGGCCACAATTATACACAGCTACCTTTTCTGTCCATAGCACATCTTCAAGCTCCAGCACAAGGTCAGGGAAAAAAAAACTTGGAGCTGCATTATATAAGATGCTGACCCTAATCAGATTGACACAAAATCCTATTTTTCACTTCACTTTAGCCTGGTTTATATTATACAAGCCATTGATGTGGTGGATTTCTGCAGTGGATTAAACATAATAACACAATCTGCAACTATAACTAAGAAATATGTCTTTATCAAATGTTTTTGTTACCTTCAACCACAGCCCCTTCATTAGGCTTGGTATATCCTTGGCCTTTATTAATAATGCGACGGATGATTCCTCCATTCTCTTCTTCTGTTATGTCTTCCCCTCGAAACTCAATTAGTTCCACCTTACAGTTTACAGTTTGCAGATAAAAATCACAATTTCAAAGATCACACTGCAGTGAAGTGTAAAACGACTAGTTTCAAAGACTTTTAGTATTGGTTTTACAACCATAACACTAACATTGTGTCCACTAGGAAACAAACATTTGACTGCCATCATTAATTTACTATATTTAAAATAAATACATATAAACAAAACATGCCTATACAATATAGGTATATGCTGCAGGAAGTTATGGGACAACATCTTCACTGTCTTAAATGCCTGTTATTTCCGAGAAAAAATCTAGCAACATAATCTCCTATCTGACAAGTTGGAAGCCGTGGTTTCAAAGAAGGAGATGTCCGAGTCTGCTGGAGAATATACTAAAATGTATTTTTTAGCACTGTACACACAAGTGTAGTCAGGTGGGTGTACTGAGTGAAAAGTGGAAAAATCCCTCTGACCCCCTGAATTCAGGTGTAGAAATTGATAAATGGCGTAAACAGAGTGAAAGTTGATATATTTTATAAATTATTGGACCTGGCTGAAATAAATACACATGTCCTCTTGTACTCACACCTAAATTCTAGGAACAACACAGCACACGCAGCAAACCTGCAGAAACACTAATAGCCACAACAGCTACAACAAACAACAAACTGCAGGCAGTATCAAATTAGACAGATAAAACAAAACTTAGGGGCTTTGCATGTCTGTTTTTTTCTTTAATTTAAAGCCAGTTGAATTGGTAATAGTTCACATAGGAAATATAAATTAGGTGGTGGAGAGTATTAGCTAAAAAAAAATAATATAAAGGATTCTAAATTATTGATGGAAGTTACTGTAGTCCTGTGCTTTGGCCAAAAAATAACGTTTGCAACTCAACAAAACAAAGGGTAATTTTTTTTACACCCAACATTTTCCGCCATTACACAAGTATAGAAACTGTACATGACAAGTAACAACTGTTTTAGCTATTCATAAGCAACTGCGATCATGTTTAAATGCAGACTTACGTTACTGTAAGAGGATATGTTCATAACTGCAAGTCCAAACAATTATGCTGTACACACACTTAATTGTACAACATTAATTTAATAATTTTTGCATCTCACTCAATTTTCATCTTACTCAATTTAACAGATCCTGTTCAGACATCATATTTTGCAAAGCGCATGTTACTTCAACTCAAACATACTAAAGAAATAAAAGTTAAGGTAAAAATACATGAATTATTTTAGAAAAACTCCTAAAACTGACAATGTTAAATGCAGCATATAAAATAGAATGAACCATGTTGTTCCTTTCGCTGCATGTAGGTCCAAGAGGTCTCAAGTGTCCCTTTAGAAATCCTGACATACAATACTTGAATTCTTCTCACATTAAGACTTTGAAACACCTTATATGAATTTTTGGCAAAACAAGTATTAGTCATATTACATGACAATGTAAATTATTTTAGACTGGATTCAGAGAGTTTAAAAAAACAGAATAAATTGATGATACATCTCTCCAGCTTGAGAGTCAATTGTACAGTTTTACATACTTGCTTTACTTGGACTTCACATAAGCCAAAGGTTTTAGCCTTGTTGGTTTGACCTAAAAACGAGTTTGAATGCACATATTTTTTGTGAGTCTGAATTTATTGACTCAGCAACAGTCAATGCTGCTCATTATTTATCTTTTGATTTGTCTTTTAACATACCACTGATATAGTTGTTTAAAAAGACAAAAATATGAGCTATCCCATTACCTGAATGATCAATAAAAAACATTGACATAATTTTGTATTTCAATAGTTCAATAGTCCAAACTTAAATTAATACACACAGTGACTATCAATAAATACATAAATAAAATCTGGCAGTCTCAAACTTACCTCAAAAATAAGAGTGGCATCTGGGGGTATCATGGGAGGGCTGCCCGCAGATCCATAAGCATATTCGGGCTTACAGGTAAATTGGCACAACTCTCCTACTCTCATTGTGGCTACACCTATATCCCATGCCTTTATGACTTGACCTATATCACGAGAAAAGCATTTAATACCACAAGGAGACTCAGATGACTCAAAAATTACTTCTAATTGGATCTTATGAAAATGTGTATGCTTCTATTGCAATACAACAAACCTTTGCCAAGCTCAAAGGAGAATTTTTCTCCTCTGCCTCTGCTGGAGTCAAATTCAGTGCCATCCACAAGGGTGCCAACATAATGTACAAACACTTTGTCACCAGTCATTGGAAACTCTTCACCCGTTCCTTCACTTTTCACTAGCTGAAGTAATGCAAAAACAATCGCAATATAAAATTAGACTTCGAGTGCATTGAAAATAACATCAAATACATGGGGCAGTGGTGGAGGTTTCCAGGTTTGGATATCATCAACAAGAACAGTCATTCACATTGTGACGATGCTGAAATGTTTTAAGGAGGTCTTTTTACTCTTATACTGCAGCTGATTCTTTCTGTGCCCATTTATATTGCCTATTGTTGTGAGGGCTAATTAGCACTGTTTATATTGTTAATCACTGTTTTTGGTAAGTTATTCCGTCCATCACTAGACATTTCTTGTTTACATTAAATGCTGCACATAGAATCATTGGACTGTTTCAGACAAAATGGTAAAAAATAAATGTGCCATTTTTCCAAAACTTATATTGAAGTAGTGTCTTTATGTTGTACACAGCTATTAATACAATGGCTTTAGTCTTGTATCACACTAATTTAGAGGACATTAGCTGTCTATATCGATATCGGTAATGAAGTGTTTGGGCAATATCGGTATCGGTAAATGTTATATTAGACATCCATAATTAAAACCTCTTGTGTAGCGTCTGTGTTTTTCTGGTGATGAGTGAATACATTTATTTTCAGTACATTTACAACAGGTTGATGACTTAAGGGGATGTTTATTAACACTTACTGATGTGCATAGTTTAAAATTGGGCAAGCAAGTTCAACTATGGTCAACTTTGTCTTTGCCACAGTTGCAAAAACACTGCAGGTTGTTTCTAAAAGTATTGTTTTAAACATGTAATTGGGCAATAGGTGGCTTTATTATTTAACACTTCTTTTGATTTTATAATACAATTCGGGATTGACTTGTGGTATTGACACGGATGTGACATGTTAGCAACGTAACACAGATGTGGATATTTGTAAAAAGCTATTTTAAATCCACGATAAAACTGACTTGGTACAAGATTTTCCCTCAACAGCTTACAATAGCTGAACCCAATGAGATTAACCGAAACGAGACAGATCAAGTCAAATATCAAGCTACGATATGGGTTAAGGTACATGGCAGCAACGAAACAAATTACCTTTATCACGCCCCCGTCTTTCTTGGGTGAGATGTCCTCCCCCATTGGGATATTGTGTTTCCCTTCACACGTCTGCTTCTCTGCAGTCATTTCAAATTAATAGTAGATTCTCTGAATGCTGAAGGCAAAAGCTAACTGCTAAAAACAGACGTAAAGCAACCCACAATCCACACTTAGCTGCTATCAAAAAGCTTAACATATAAACAAAGAGGCAGTAATATCCTGTACGAATGCTGTCTCTGTTAAACGTCTTCACCCTTTGCTTAAAACAAAAGCCGACACCTGAGAAAGGATAGTCGCAGTCCAAGTTGTGTGGCACTCTACAATAAAACTAGCGCTACCAGAAAGCCAAAGAAGTTTCCAGACAGTCTTTAAAGCACGGGGTGAGAAGTGTGTTCTCGATCTCGCGAGAGTAACCGGGGAAGGGTCTCAAGTAGATTGAAGTGACCGTATGTGTTAATACATATTACTTTTGATTAATGTTACTTTGATATTACTTAGATATTTGAAATGAAATAATACTTGTACAATTTCAACCGAAACTAAATTCAAACACAATAAGCTGGTAATCCTCGCTTCTCAGTCATATCTTGCTTCCTATTGGATGTGCTACAGGAACCGCTTTTGACTTCCGGTTGGCGCGATGTGTCTAACAAACCAGTTGAAAGTAATTACGGAAAGCAAAAACATCCTGAAGGATTTCTACGCGTGAGTAAATAAATATTATTATATCACTATTACATAATATTCTACTAGTCAACTAGTTAAGAGCGGCATCTTGTTATCAGCCAAAAACTTAAATTTAAAACTCTTAATATCTAATGTGATATTCTTGCGTTGTGTTTGAGGTTTTGCCGGATTGGTGGCAGCATGCAAAATACTCTTGAGAACTAAAATATTTATCCGAACCCAGGAAAACGTAAGCACAATGGAGAATCTTAGGGACAAGTTTCCCTTTCCTTATGAGCCCTATGACATTCAGGAGATGTTTATGCGAGCACTGTACCAGGCACTGAACCATGGAAAAGTTGGCATCTTTGAAAGTCCAACAGGAACGGTACGTAGGACAACGTGCATATCACATTTATAAATGATAAATATAAATATAAAATCATTCCTACATCCTGCCTTTGGCTCTGATATCGCAGTTTGTAATATACATATTCTGCACAACCGTAACACAATGCTATATTTATATTCTATTTAATGGAGATTTGCAATTATTGTTTTACATTACACAACCTCTCCACACTGAGAATTACTACTTAACTGCATGGGTCCATATAAGGTTAAAAGGGTTAAATGTGAGTTAATTCCATTCTTTCTCTTTTCACTGGGATGTCTTTTTCCCTTGGCAGAGTTTTTTATGTATTATTTTTTCCCTTGGTCTCTATTAACATAATTTATACAAAAATATATAAATAGTGGACATTTGATTTTGCCATCTTTACTAGCTTATAAGTAACAGAAGCAATTGCATGAGTTTGACATTTTTGACTGCAGACATCTGTTATTTTGTCATTTTGATCTATATATTTAAAATGTATAGTAATATTAGTTTACAATTATATTACTTAACAATATACTGAATATCTATAGGCAATCATACCCCTAATGTTATTTTGTACCTGTTTTTGACCCAGGGGAAATCTCTAAGTCTGATATGCGGTGCTCTGAGCTGGCTTACAGACTATGAGCAGAAGAGGAAGCAAGAGGCTGCTACTCTGATGCAGCAAGATGATGCAGTTCTTTCCACCCCTTTTGGTCCGTCCTCTCCTACCAACTCCTCAGCTGAGCCTGACTGGATTTCAGAATTTGTTCAGAAAAAAGCTGAACGTGATTTTGTAACAAAGTTAAAAGTAAGGGTTCGAGAAGTCCTAAATTAGAGTTTTATCTACTGAATTTTACATTTTAATCAAGTAAATTTGTATGTATCTAAGGAGGAGGAAAGTAAAAGAAAGAAGAGAGAAGAACGCCTAAAAATGATAAAAAATAATTTAGAGCTAAAATATGCTATAAAAAGAAAGGTAAGTAAAGACAGAAGATAATCTTATTGTGTGCGAGATATGCTAGATTTTGCGACCTTTACATTGTACATTTCTTTTAATTTCTCCTCAGAGCACTGTGGATGATGAAGCATACCGCTTGCTCCAGCTCAGTAAAGATCATCCAGAGACTCAAGAAGAAAATGAGGATGAGGAGCTTGTTCTTGAAGAATACGAGAGTGATGAAGAATCAAAAAGCAAATGCAGGTAAAAACAGAAATCAACATGCCCTGTCATGAAATTATTTTCATGTGTTTTATGCCTTGTTTTAATAATTATACGTTCTTGTTTTATTTCTCTATAAAATGTCCTTGAGTGACCTTATAAATTTATTATTTTGATTTATTATTATCATTATTATTAATATTATTGCATCTGCAGGTACAGATTTTTGACATCAAATGAAGATGAAGATGATGTAGACATGAATGAAGAACATGTTACCAAGGTGCGTGGAAGATAAATGTTTGGAAGCCGCAGCAAGAAATAGGTCTTAGAAACTAAAACCACATTTTAAAAAAACTGCTACTCTACTCTAACCCCTACTACCTCCATGTTCTCCCTCACTACACCCATAAATCTCCTCTATGGCCTACCTCTGTCTACTACCTGGTAGCTTCATTTCTATCATTCTTCTACCCATATAGCCAGTATCCCTCCTCCGAACATGTCCAAACCAAATCTTCCTGTAAACCTTTACCTTCACCATAGCTGACACTCGCCATCACAAATCACTTCTGACACCAGTTGTTCCACCCTGCCTAGACTCTATTCTTCACTCATCCACAGTCTCCACTACTTGGATCACCTTACCAGTGTTGTACTGTTCTCGTACATATCCTGCAACAATCTAACATACTTCTCTGCCACTCCTGACTTCCTAATACAAAACCACAATTCTTCTGTCACAGGCCTTCTCTAAATCCACAAAAACACAATGCAACATTCCTTCTGACCTTCTCTGTGCTTCTCTATTAACATCAGCAAGGCAAATGTTGGATTTGTTTTACTCTTTCTCAGGAAAAAACTATAGTCTC
Organism: Paraplagusia blochii; assembly: GCA_016785265.1. Classification (NCBI taxonomy): domain Eukaryota; kingdom Metazoa; phylum Chordata; class Actinopteri; order Pleuronectiformes; family Cynoglossidae; genus Paraplagusia; species Paraplagusia blochii. The sequence goes on from JAFBJS010000159.1 coordinate 61,241, forward strand.
TACCTCTTTCCTCAACCTTGCTTCAACAATTCATTCCCAAATCTTCATTGTATGGCTCATCGCACTTAATCCCTCATGCAATTGTTACAACCTCAGTACATCATCATCAGCACATCAACCTCTTTGTAAATTGGCAAAGTCTTCACAACATTCCTTTTTCCTTAACTTCCACCACTTCTGCTCTGTCTTCACTCTTTTCCTTCTTATCAACTCCACTGGCAACTTGCACACTATCATCCTATGTTGTTCGGCTACACTCTCACCTTCCTCCACCTTACAGTCTCTTGTCTCCCTCTTCTACACAGTATATAATCTATGTGTGTGGACCTTCCTCCACCCTTGTATGTCACCTTGTGCTCCTCTCTCTTTCTGAAATAGGTGTTTACCATGACCATTTCCATTCTCTTCGCAAAATCTACTGCTGCGTGTCCTCACAAGGTTCTATCCCTAACTCCAAACCTGCCAAACATTTCCTCATCACTTCTGTTCCCTTCTCCTACATGGCCACTGGAATGCTCTTTACAACCAAATCCAGCTCATTGCAATATTTCCCTTTTTCTGCTGACTCACAGCCTACCTGTGGAGCATACCTGACAACATTCAACATCACATCTTTTATTTCTATCCTTATGCACATCAGCCTGGTAAAATAATTTAAAACCTCCTTCAAAATTTCTAGCCCTGCTGCCCTTTCACGTGGTCTCCTGCACTCATCTACTCTTCTAGACCACATAATTTCAGCTAGCTCTTTCTAGTATTCATTTTAACACCCCTAGAAAATATATATTTTTTTCTTTCAGTTGCTTTTATATCTTGCTTTTTGTCCTGTTACATTACATTCATGTTGCCCAAGCAGGGTATATTTATACGTATGGTTGTAGGTGACAACAACCAAAAAAAAAGAGGTAGGGGATTCCCCGAGATCACAATTTCCATTATTTGAACACAATATTCAGCAGTTTCTAAAAAAACATACATGCACATTAAAACCTACTTTTACTTTTTAATAAACTAAGAACACAGATGAGACATATAACACTGGCAGAGGAGACAGTAAAGTGGAGTACTACAGACTGGCTGGGCATTGTGATTGTATGGGAAAGTAGAACATGCTGTACGTGGGGTCAGAGTCCTCATCCTGCTCTATATGCACACGCACACACACACACACACACTTATGAATACAAACACCAATAACTGCTGCATCAACATGATCACCCTTTGAGAGAAAAATTAATTAATAGAAAAGTAACAGTACCAGAACAATCAACCAGAAACAACATCCATATAAAGTACACACTAAAACTAAATAGTGGAAGTTGGTCTGAAACCAATCCAAACTAAACAGTGGATGGATATGTATTTGAAATAAAATGTCATTATTATTAAACATTAGGGATGTTCGATCATTCACTGACGGACTTACTGCGCATGAGCAGACGCTGTCAGGTTTGTTGCCGCTGTGCTCCAGTCGTATGAGCTCCTCTCTGCTGTTTTCGGTATTTTCATTGTCTTTTGGCTTTCACACCTTCAAAATTGACTTGCTTTTATGCAATTGTGTGATACCAAATCGCTCCACTGAAATAGTTTATCTTGCGGCAACTCTGTTTGCTAACGCCGGTAGCTGGGGCTAACGCCGGTAGCTGGGGCTAACGCCGGTAGCTGGGGCTAACGCCGGTAGCTTAGGCTGGCGGGATACTTCGACTCCAGCTCTTCTTCCTCGGCATGTCGCACTACAACCTCCCTCTCTGGCTTCTCCCGGGAACCCCTGTCATTTTGCCACCACCCCGTTGCAGGACTTCTGCAATATTCTGTCGCTGATCTCCTGAAGATCTGGATCATTGCACCACTCCCTCCACCTCTGGAGCTGCAACACTACCCGGACATTCCTCGCCAATCTAACATCCATTGTTGGTCCCGCCGTCACATTGAGGACAACAACTCCGGTACTGTCAGCTCCACCTGGTCCACTTCTTTTCTTCAGAAACCTGGTGTTAAGTGTTAAAAACTGTTAACCTAAGACAAGTGAAAAACAGACACCCTTACTTTTATTAAATTATTTTTAGTAATAACTAAAATAATAAATAATAATAAATAAATAACTTCATTCATGTTCATTGATTTTATCATTGAATTTCACTTAACTACACCGCAATGTCATGCACAGGCCCATAGGCGGTGCGTGCACTTTAGTAAAGAATAGGACGCTCACGTAAAACAGGAAGAATAAATCCTGCTACGGTGAAGTCAACACTAGCACGTGTGTCTTTTCAATTCTTATCACAGTGCAGGCAGGACAGAAGACCTGCCGCTACCTTGACCCCGAGTTAGGGAATCGTTATTTTGGGGGCTCATCCGGGATTGGCGCCCCTTGGAGGACAGGTGCTTATCATCCAAGAACTGCGGGATTCAGATTTTCTGTTTACTGACAGGATGAACTGAACAAGTAAAGCAAACTCCTTGTTATTGTGATTCACACCACTGCACACAACAAAATGTGACCTCTGTATTTAACCCATCACCAAAGTGAACAGTGGGTAGCTTTGAGCACCCGGGGAGCTGTGAGTGGGGACGGTGCCATGCTTAGTGGACTTCAGTGGTAACTTGGCGGTAGGAAGATTTGAACCGGGGGCCTTGCAGACCCAGGTCTACTTCCTTAACCATTAGGCCACCAAGTGCCCCAACTTGAGGTATCTAGAGGTGACAGCTCTACGGGTCTTGCGATGGGAGATCCAGCAACAGCTTCATCAGCTAACCAGAGTCAGCGTTGACTATGAAACAATAGTCAGCGATGAGTAAAGAATTTTAGAGCTGATAACATGGTCGGTTAGTGAGGACACAGAGAGACAGAACCATTTCGGATAGACACACAAACAAAAGGCAGTCGGTGTCCATGCAGCACAGAATAACAGCCAGACTAATGTTCTGATGCAGGCAGAAGTCCAAGCTAATTGCACTGCCATACATGAACTAACAGTACAGGGCTTATCTTTAAGCAAGAGTCCAGAGAAAGTTCTCACACTTGTAGTGAGTGTGACACCAGAGTGTACCCGTACCACCTCGCCATACCAAAAACAGTCAGCCAAATTGCGGTAAATACCACCAGTTTGTAGTGCTAGAAAAGGACAGTTGCACTCACTGTTTTAGGTTTGGGCAAGAGAGACATAGAGATTGAAACCGGGTGAGGTCACTGGGGAGGGACCACCAGTGACTGTAGTAAACGTATAGTCCCAAGTCACTGTAAATTTGCGTACTTAACAGGAAAGGCAACTTCTTAACCAGTCACAACAACAATCCAATACAGCAAAGCAGAAGTATGTAGCTAAGTTGATTGGTGGTACGTGTATGCTCAGTTGTCTCCCTAATGGAATCTAAGCTCAGATGTTACTAGATACTGGAGCACAAGTTAGCATGGTGGGGAAGTCTTGGGTGGAGCAAACCTTACCGAATGCCAAAATCCAACCTCTCAACAGTCTATTTCCAGATCTCCCACTAGACATCGCAGCTGCAAATGGGACACCTATACCTTTTGATGGGTGAATTGAAGTAGTTTTGGAAATCTTTAGTCAAAGATTTGGCAAAGTAGCAATACTTGTACCAATGCTTGTGAGCAAAAGTTGTGCGACTAGTCCACTGATGGGATTTAACGTGATTGAGGAGATCATCATAGAAAATGAGGAACAGCTGAATTGTCTCGGTTTACTGGACTTACTGTCAAAAAGCAATAAGTGTCCAGAGGCACACCATTGAAACTCTTGTCTCTGTCCTAAACAAAATGTCATGTGAGGAAGGAACGCCAAGCCTTGTGGTGAAAGTGGATAAGAAAGGCCTAACTGTCCAAGCTGTAGAGAGCAGTTTACTAGACAGGTTGGAGCTCCCAGCTGTAGAGAGCAGTTTACTAGACAGGTTGGAGCTCTTACCCGGTCTGATGTATGTGCCTCAAAAATTGTGAGAATTCCAATCCAGAATCCGACACAGCATGACATATTCTTACCTACAAAAACAGTGCTGGGTTTCATTGAAGACATCGTAGGTATCCAACCTGAGAGTATTCTCCCAACAACCCAGATGTCAACCAATCAAATCAATAATACCCTTTTGTGTTCAACCCAAGTAAGTACTACTGCTGACCATAGACATGGGAGCAAGGAAACACACAGTACGCCTTTTCCCCAGGATGAAATGCATCCTCCAGTAAATTTTGATCATCTTACTGAGGATGAGCAAGAGGTGGTACATCAAATGCTCTTTGAAGAGTCTGACGAGTCTCTGTTCGCGAACGATGAGGGGGGCATTGGCAAAATCTTTTGGACAGAGGTTGGGTCAGGAAATCAGTGTCAGCTATCTCCTCCCCAGTAGTTTGCGTTCTAAAGAAAGACCACAGTCTGCACCTCTGTATAAATTTTCGTGAACTGAATCTTAAGACCATCCCTGACTGCCATCCCTTACCACGGATTCAGGATCTGTTGGACAGCTTGGGGGGCAATTCATGGTTTTCTATATTGGACCAGGGCAGTGCATACCACCAGGGTTTTGTGAATGAAGAATCGAGACATCTGACAGTCTTTAGCACCCCCTGGATGTTGTATAAATGGTTGCGCATCCCATTTGGGGTGACAAAGGCCCCCGCGGTATTTCAGCGATGTATGGAGGGAGTGTTACAGGGCATTAGAGATGAGTGCTGTGTGCCATATTTAGACAATGTCCTCTGTTACTCCAAAACCTTCAACGAGCATGTGGACCACCTCAGACAAGTGCTCTGCCGGATAAGACAACATGGCATTAAACTTCGTTCAACAAAATGTGAACTCTTTAAGAGAGAGGAAAACCCGCACAATCTGAGAGGTTTGGACACTGCTTGGATTCCTGTGTTATTACCGGTCTTTTATCCAAGATTTCTCATCTTGACAAGGCCTCTTTTCGAACTCCTTCAGAGCCCAGCTGAGGTAAGTGACGGCACAAAACACCAGACCAGCAAGGGGAAAGGTTGAGTGAAGAAGAGAGATAAAGGACAGCTCCCTTCGCGCACACCCGTTACTTGGACAACTGAATACCAAAATGTTGTATCAAAGTTTGTTGAGATGCTAACTAACCCCCCCATACTAGCCTTCCCAAACTTCAATCTTGAACTTCCATTCATATTACATACAGATGCATCGCACAATGCAGGACTCGGATGCAGGACTGCTCCTATCCTACTGGTTAGGAGCAGTATTGTACCAACAACAGGAAAACAAGCAGCAAGTCATTGGGTATTCTTCCAGGACATTGACACCTGCGGAGAAGAATTATCACCTACACTCCGGCAAACTAGAGTTCCTGGCACTCAAATGGGCTATTTGCGACAAATTTCGTGATTATCTGTATTAGTCTCCAACCTTCATCTATACAGATAACAACCATTTAACCTACTGTGTGTTCTGAGTTCAGCCAGACTAAAAGCAGTGGTGCATAGGTGGGTCGGGGAGTTAGCAGACCTTCATTTTGATAAAAAGTACAGACCAGGAAAAATGAATGCGGACGCAGATATGTTGTCCAGATACCCATTGAACATGCAACACCAGATGAGTGAGCATACAGTGTCACCAGAGGTGGTGTCAGCAATGTGGCAAGGAAGTAAAGCATTCTATGATGACGATGTTCCCTGGGTGGCTGCGTTACAGTTTAGCCACAACAATCGGAGTGCTGTGCCAACAGATGGTGTTTTTACTGTTGCGCCCGAAAACATCAGAGTGGCGCAACAAGATGATCAAGCAATCAAAGAATTTGTTTTCTTAAAACTCAACGCATGGACTACTAATGTAAAGGATAAAAGGGCCATGGGAAGACAGACAAGAAGATTACTCTTTGAGTGTAATAAGCTTGATGTGGGCAATAAAACACTTTATGGGAAAAAAGAGGGAGGCAAACAACTGGTCCTCCCTGAACAGCTAAAACCAGTGGTGCTGAGAAGCTTGCATGACAATATGGGACTTGTAGGTGCGGACAAGGTGATCCATCTCACTAGGGAAAAGATTCTTTTGGCCCTACATGCAGCAAGACATCGAGGATTATGTTACAAAGAGATGTGTCTGCATCAAACAAAAACGGCCCAATGTCCCACAGAAAGCTCTGATAGGATCCATTGATTATCTACATCTGGAACCAAGCAACGGAGGATATGAGTATATCCTCATCCTCATCGACCATTTCACGCGCTTTCGCTCATGCATACCCAATAAGGAATAAATCTGGAAAGACAGCAGCTGAAAAGATATTTCAGGATTTTATCCCTCGTTTCGGGTACCCAGAGAAGCTCCATCATGACCAAGAATGTGAGTTGGAAAATAGCCTGTTCCAAAGCCTGCAACAACTGGCAGGAATGGCTCATTCTCATACCACTCTATCACCCACAGTGTAACCCGGTAGAACGATTAAACCGCACGCTTCTTCAAATGCCGTGAAGAGAAGAAAAGTGAATGGAGAGAGCATCTGTCTCGTATCGTGCACGCCTACAACGGCACGAGGCATGAAGCGATAGGACATTCTCCGTTTTTCCTCTTGTACGGCAGGCCCCCGAGGTTACTAAATGACTTGCTCTTTTGCCCCGAGGAAGGGACTGAGGCAAGCAGCCTTCAGACATTTGTACAGCAGTGGTCAGATCGGATGCGAGCAGCTTACCAAATCGCTGCTGATAACAGCCACAAGTCCTCAGCTAAAGGCAAGAAACGGTATGATAAGGGAGTGAGAGGTGCTACTCTGCTGCCAGGTGACAGGGTACTTGTGAAGAATCCCTCAGAGAGCGGGGTTGCAGGAAAATTGCACACCTACTGGAAGAAAGTAGTACATCGTGTGGTTGAAAGAGTGGGACCAGTCTATTACCGTTTTCTCATTCAATTGGGAATCGAATACCGAAGTAGTTAATTCAGGGTTCGATCCCGTATTAACTAACCTGCATTCGATTCACTTTGCATTCACATTCAGTTTAATTTGGTATTCGCTGCGCATTCGATACCCCCTTTGCATTCACACACAATAAGGGAGCGAATGCGCATTAGTCTAACCATGGTCCATTTTCAATTTGATTGTTATATAACGATATCTTTTCTGTTATTTTTCTGTCAACAAACACGCGTGCAATTTTGAGGAATAAATGAAGCAGGTTAAAGAAAGATCAAGGCGATATATGAAAGCGATGAGAAGAAGACACAAAGAACGAATGAAGAAGATAAGGAGAGAAAATATGAGGAAGTGCTTTGTAATCCTGTTCCTAATAAAGCAGCAACATCTAGCGGTTGACAAGGAGATGAGCCGCTCCCGGAGCATTTTACGAGCTCGTTAAACTAATATGGGTGTTGCGACAACCATTATACTTTTTATTGATTTACACCCATATTAGTTAGTTTGGTATCGAAACCACCGACTAGAGGTGGATTAGTTAATGCATATTAGTTGAGGAGCGAATGCGCGTTATTTCGAATGGGGATGTAAATGGGGAACGACACTGGCTTCGGGTTGCAGCGAATACCGAATTAAGTGTCAGTGTGAAAACGGCATATAAAGTACAGCCAGAGAGAGGTAGAAAATCCCTGCGTGTGCTTCACAGAAATTTGCTGCTGCCAGTAGATGACCTACCTCTGGAAGAGGAACTCCCTGTGAAAGAACACACTAGACAGAGACAACCTGAAAAACACATTGATAGACTGGTGACACATAGCTGGGATGAGGGAGAGGAGTATACCTCCGAAGCAGAATCCCATGCTATAGACTTGTAAGGCCTGTGCAGCAAGAACATGCGGTGTCATAGCAGAACACTCAAAATCAGTCGTGCAACAGCCAGAGAATTCCACCCTCCCGTCAGACAGGAAGCTGAGAGAACCCAGGACAGGGAGGAGGCACCTCCTTACGGGGGAAGGGCCTGGTAAGGTGGGAGATCTGGATATAGAAGTATAGGAGAAAGAAGGAACAGAGAAGATCACAGCGAAGAGATAGACCAAATGTTCACATATGATGTTCTGGGCCCTCCATCCTTCCATCGTTGGAGTGTAGATGTCTATACACTCTTACCCAACCAACCCCTTGCGGTGACCCAGACCTTTGTCCCTTTCCTCTACTCAATCCAATCCCAGCCATACTACTACAATTGCTACGCTACTAAGATATGGACACAGAAAGAAAGTAAATGTCTGGAGACATTTTTTTAAGTGGGGGAGAGTGTTAAGGGTTGAAAACTGTTAACCCCCTACTTTAAAAAAAAAAAAATCTTTTTTTTTCATTCATGTAATTTGATTTTATCATTTAGTTTATTCAGTTTTACTTAACTAGACCACAATGTCACGCACAGGCCACTAGGTGGCGTGTGCACTTGTGGTAGAAAAAAGAACACTTACGTAAACCTGAAAGAATAAATCCTGATACTGTGAAGTCAGCACCAGCACAACGTGTGTCTCTTCATTTTTTTTCACAGTGCAGACAGAAGACCTGCAACTAACCACCCCCCCAAGCCACACAGTGATTTTTATCAGTGACTTCTCTACTTTACTTACTTTCATATCTACTCTCTCAACAAATGTAATTCTGTTGGATGACTTTAACATACACATGGACAATAACAACCAGCCTCTTAATAGAGACTTTGTATCATGTCTGGAAAGCTTTGGATTACAACTCCTCATTGACTTTCCCCACCCATAACAAAGGACACACACAGAACCTGGTCTGCTGCTCTGGTCTCACCCCCTCCAAGCCCACTGCTGATATTTTTCCTGTGTCTGATCATCTAATACTCACCTTCAACGCCGTACGCTGTGTCTCTGCAATCAAAACTTCCCGTCTAATTTCTTTCCACAACATCAAGGACATAAACATTGACACACTCTGCTTCACTCTTGCTCACCCTGATGATTTGGCTACCCATTACAACACCTGCCCCACCACCACACTTGCCTCTCACTCCAATGAACCTGATCTGACTGTCCCCTGGTTTTCTCCTGCCCTGCAAACCCTGAAGTCAAAAAACCGACAGGACAGAGCGACTCTACAGGAAAACTGGTCTCACTATCCATAATTAAATACAAAGACTTATTTCTCAGGTCAAATCTAACTATTATCCCTCTCAAATGAGGGAAACTCTAAAACTCTTTTCTGTCTTAAATAAAATCCCCCAACCCATCAGCTCTCTACCTCTCCACCTGTACTCAACTCAAACCTGTTATTATATAATGGACTATTTCAACCTCAAAATCCACAACAACCACCATCATCTTCTTCAAAACTCTCTACCCCTACCCCTCGAACTCCTACTTTCATCTCATCCCTTCTCAAGTCCTCCATCCATCTCTGAAATCTCTGACCTCATCCTCAAATCAAAACCCACTACCTGCCAGCTTTACCCCCTCCCCTCAACCCTTGTTGAATCCTGCCTCCCCTCCCTGCTCCCTCTCATATCTGCCATCATGTACTCCTCTCTCTCTTCTTGGGTAGCTCCTTCACTGTTTAAAACTGTGCCGTCACCCCCATTTTAAAGAAACTTGGTTCCGACCAAAAGAACTACGATAACTTACCCTTCATCTCCAAAATCTTAGAAAAAACTGTTGCCAACCAACTCCACTCTTACCTATCACTGCACTCACTCTATAAGCCTTTTCAGTCTGGTTTCCCTCCCTGCCACAGCACAGAGACTACACTACTCAAAATGACCAACTTTTTTGTTTAAAGTGCTAAATCACAACAACTGTTGTCCCAAGACACTTCACAAAACAATTATATAAAATAAACAGGGTACAGTAAACAAAACAGGACAATGCCCCCTGCCCTTATAGACCCTCACACTGGCTGAGGAACAACTCCAAAAAACCCAGACAGTGAAAAAAAAGGAAGAAACCTCAGGGTGATCGACAATGGAGGGGATCCTCACCCAGGACGGACAGGCGGGCACTAAGGAGAAAAACTCATTTAATTTATCAATTAAGGCCATCCACACAATGGCTTCTTAAAAGCAGAAATGATGCAGGTGAAGTCCTGGGTAGAGAAAGCAGACCATAGTGTCCTAGAGAAGCTGGGCCAGGATGTGGAGGCTTAGTCTTGAGTCCAGTCCACGGCCATAGGGTTCTGGGGGGAGAACAGAGAATCGAATTAATTAGTCTTTAGGAGATAAGAGAGATAAGTCAGAAAATAAGGAACAAAGGAAAAAAAAGAGAAAGTGGAAAGCAGGAGAAAAAATTGTACAAAAGGGTCTACGGCCAAATCTATAGGCCATGGGCAATGTCAAAAAGGAACGTCTTTAGTCTAGACTTGGGAACAGAGACTGTGTAAGTCCCCGGGACTGGAGCTGGAAGGTGGTTCCATAATAGAGGGGCTTGGAAGCTGAAGGCTTTGGTTCCAAATCTAGATTTAGAAATCCACAGAACCACAAGAAGGCCTGCACCTAAGGACAAAGTGTTCTAGTGGGCTAATAGGTTTAATCAACTCCACCAGATATGAAGGTGCGAGATAATGTGCCTTATAAGTGCCTTATAAGTAAGCAAAAGGATTTTGAACTGAATTCTGAAATATACTGGGAGCCAATGAAGTGAGTCGAGGACCGGGTAAATATGGTCTCTCTGCCTAGTTTTAGTCAGAACACAGTCTGCTGTGTTCTGGATAAGCTCTAGAATTCTCAGAGACCAGGCCGTTTATCTAACTAACTAACAAACTAAACAATGAATTGCAGTTGTCCAGCCTGGAAGTAACAAAGGCATAGACCAGCTTCTGAGCTGCATTTAGGGGAAGTATCTGCCTAACTTTCCTAACATTACGGAGATGAAAGTAGGCAGTCTTACAGACATGTTTTAAATAAGAGTTAAAAGAAAGGTCCTGGTCTAAAATAACACCCAGGATTTTGACGGTGCTAGTGGCAGAAGTTATTATCTGATGCTATTATGTCAGAAATAGTGTCTCTCGCGAGTTTTGGACTCAAGAGTAGCTCAGTTATATCAGATTTTTTCTTTAAATAGTTATGTGTCACCCATGTCTTAATGTCATCAACGCAGGGTTTAAGCTGCTGTAGATGATCATGTTCATTAACTTTAATTAGCCATATCTGACCTCTTGCAGGTCACCGTCCCTACTCGGTGCCTTAGATCTTCCACCTCCATCAACCTCTCTGTGCCACCTGCCCGCTTCAGCACCATGGGGGCCAGAGCTTTCAGTTGCTCTACTCCGCAGCTCTGGAAAGCCCTCCAACCTGACTTCCAAAACAGTGACTCTCTCCCCACCTTCAACCCTTTCTTAAAACTTACCTCTTTCGCTCTGCCTATTCACCATAACCTCTCTTTCTCGACCCGTGTTTTATGTTGTTTTATGTATTGATTTTTCTGTTGTTTTAAATGTATCATGTAAAGTGTCCTTTAGTGTGCTAAAAGGTGATTTTAAATAAAATCTGTTATTATTATTATAAGTTATTGGCCTACAAATTGAATTAGTATTGAGTGCCAGGTACCATTTATTTATTTATACAAACCACTGTGTGTTTTGTAGACACTAGTATTCTAAATAAAATTAAAAAAATAGAACTCTATTTATCACTAGGGAATATCCTTCGGCAAATTATGCCTCTGCATTTAACCCAACACCATAGTGAGCAGGGGGCTGCTGGCTGGGCCAGCGCCCAGGGAGCCATGCGGGGGGACCATGCTCAGGGTACATCAGCGGTAACTTTGCAATAGGGAGATTTGAACCAGGGGCCTTGCGAACACAAGTCCGCTTCTTTAACCGTTAGGCCATGAACTGCCCGTGCGTGCAATACCATGATTATCCATATAATTATCTCATTTATTGTGTTTGGGTTTGACACTTACTCACTAAGAGACATTTGAGGTAATGTTTTTGCGCATTTTATTCTTTCAGATTTACTACTGTAGTCGGACCCACTCCCAGCTGGCCCAGTTTGTTCATGAGGTGCAAAAAAGTCCCTTCAGTAAAGACATTAGTTTGGTTACTCTGGGATCAAGACAGGTATCTGTATGGACAGCATAACCAACCACACACTTTGTAAAAATTCTCACTCATGTAAATTGTTATGCCTTAATAAAAGAAGACAACATTATTTGGAAGTGAAGAATCTATTGTGTTACTTTTCAGTTGCATGTAGCTACTTTCTAAAATGAAAAAAAAGCCTGTACTATTGAACACAAGATATGAAATATGAACAGCTAATATTTTTATATGAGATGTTTAAACATCCACCAAATATTGCATGGAAGAATGTATTAATTGAATTTTATATAACTCTGTTGAACATGTGTGATATTGTGTTCTTACAGAATTTGTGCATCAACGAGGAGGTGCGTCAACTGAACAGCATCCAACGCATTAACGACCGTTGCATGGAGATGCAGAAAAATAAACATGGTTAGAGCACAATTGCTATTAGGGAGGCAAAAATTCAGGGGCAAAATTGTTAAGTAAATATTACTAAACAACTTTTAAAAATTATTTTAGTTCTTTATAATATTCTCCTTAGATAGTTTTCAGTTCACATTTAAGATAACATTAAATCACATGACAATTTTTCTTTTTTGAAAAAAGATTTTCTCCCTCTATTGAGCGGCAGTTGGTGGCCTAGTGTTTATGGAAGCGGACTACGGTCTGTAAGGCCCCTAGTTCGAATCCCCCCTACCGCCAAGTTGCCACTGACGTCCTCTGAGCATTGCACCGTACTTGAGAAGATATTACATTGTTTTTCAGAAAAGGATCCTCCCATTGATGGAGTTAAGCGTAGACGTGGTTTAGCAAAGAGTGTGTGTCCCTACAATAAATCCACAACGCTACACATAATGAGGGATGAAATTCTTGGAATGGTTCAGGATATTGAACACTTGCTAAAGCTTGGCAAAGAATTCCGTTCGTGTCCTTACTATTCCACCCGACTGGCTATTCCATCTGCTCAGGTAAATACCATGCTGTAGTGTGAATATATGAGCAGATTGTACTTGTTTTTAATTTCCTCTTTAATTTTGTGTAGATGGTGGTGTTACCTTATCAGATGGTGCTTCATGAAGCCACAAGAAAAGCAGCAGGAATCCAGTTAAAAGATCAGGTATTTTCTTTTTTATAGGGTTCTACCAATCACATGTACAAGTTATTGTTTGGTCAATATGGACAAGTCTTCTGTCTACATATTGGCTTGAATAACTGTACCGTTTTAACATTAGAATTTTTCAGTAATGAATCATACATATAAAAGACCATTCAAGGGAAACAATTTATGTTGTATTCATAAACTATGATGTACAAGTGATGTGTAATATATTTGTCTGTGTAGATTCTCTGTCATCTAGGTCATTCAATCCAAAATTAGTTACTTTGAGGGCAACTGGACATAGTAGGTTTCTTGGAATAGAAGTTAACAAAAAAGGATATGGATATGCATCTGAAAATATTCTATTGTTCTTGTATAGTCATTTGTGGACAATCTCTCATATTATCATCGTGAGAAAAATGCTGTCTTTTTGATACCAGGAATGTAGCACTCTTGGTAGCACTGTTTAGTTTCTTCAATGCAGTCTGCACAAGTTGGTAAAGCACATACTATCTAGTCTGAAGAAAAATGAGAGTCCTCTTCACAGGTGGATGGAAGTCTTCTTCTTCATCTTCTTCGTCTTCTTTCCTCCATCTAGTTTAACTGTCTCTGGGTTGTCCAATTCTTTCTATCTAAACTGTCTAAGTGAGATGAGAGTCTTCTTGCGGGTGAACAGGGTCCTTGGTCCTCGGTCCTCGGTCCGGGGTGTGAGTCCATTCTTCGTCCAGAGATGGGGCGAGGCACGAACTAAACTTTTCCAGACTCTTGCACCTATATTTATGCCTTTTCTCCCCTTTCTCTCTCCCTCTTTTTCTCTCTTTCGCTTTGCGTTACCATTACGTTTGTTTTTCCCCCAGCAGTCCATGTTGGGTTTTTTCCATGCCCTGTCCTCCAGGTCTCCCCTCTCTTGTAGGCCTCAGCACTCAGAGTAACCCAACTATTAACAGATACCTTTCTGTTAATAGTTGGGTTTCTTTTCGTAAATCACAATGTTAATCGTAGTTAATTTTCTGTTATATCATTTTAGCCATCATTGTCATAAAACGACAATAAACATTTGATCATTTCACTTCTTTTCCTGAATCACAATGTTAGGGTAATTATAACATTATTTTTCTGTTATATAATTTTAGCCATCATCATCATCATTAAACAACAATAATCATTTGATCATTTCACTTCCTTTCATGAATCACAATGTTAATCATAACATTGTTTTTCTGTTATACCATTTTAGCCATCATCATCCTAAAACAACAATAAGCATTTGATCATTTCACTTCATTTCATGATTTCATTCTCTTAGTCCAGGGGTATTCAACTAAAACGCCAAGAGGTCCAGTCAGAAAAAAAATATTCAAATAAAGGTTCGGAACATCATGTCCAACTTGCCAGAGTGATATGTATACTATAATATAATATAATATATATGTTGTAGTAGTATTAACATGTTCAAATAAAGCTCTTTACTTAAGAGAAATAAGGTGTAGCAACAGCTAATATAATTTTTCTTTAACACACCTTGTCAGAACAATCTCAACCACTTTAACAATACAAAACAT